>CM032624.1:709752-837637 GCA_019097785.1 Fraxinus excelsior | reverse complement strand
GGACAATGTCGTGTGTTCTTGCGGATAAAAGATTTTGGGCCACGGATCGTGTCGACAAGCTAGCGGGACACGACGAAGGAAGCTGTGGGGAAGAAGGATGAAGAGGGCAGCGTTGCGTAATTGCCAGGTGCATTTGAAGGAGTTTTCGAAGAGCGCTCCGTGCAGGGCACAATTCGACATGCATTGAGGCGCTGCGGTTTGAAGGCCGTCCATCCGAGGAACGAATGCTCAGAGGGGCGGAGGGTGAAGATTGGTGTCGAAGGCAGCAAGTATGAGTTACTGCAGGTTTGGAGGCCTGTCCATTTGGAGTGGTGCCGTTGTTATCCTTGCAACGAGACGGATGTGTGTGGATGCGAAACTCTCTTCTCGCTATGAGGACGTAAGCGAATTCGAATGGAGGAGAATGTCACGCAGTGAGAATGCTTAGCTCCCCATTCGGCACGGCAAGCACGCTAACAGCTAGACGCGAGGCCTATCTTACCATTGGTGCACTAATGATATATAATCATATGCAGGTATTCTCCAATATCCTACTCATAGCATGTGTGTATGCCAGTTGTTCGGGCTTGCCGACCACAGAATGAGGTGAGGGTAGTTTTGAGGCGTTGAACCTCGGGACCCACTGCGATCCGTGAAACCAGGCTATGCAACAGGAAAACAAAAATGCACACGTAAAGAATTTGTCAAAATTATGACAAACTAATCACCACCACCTCCCTTTAGACGCAGTCTAACCTGACTGGGACTCGCACTTTCAAGTTTAGGTAGTTAAAGTGGTTGCCCTTTTTAGAACCATGTAACAGCTAGTGCATTAGTACTGCACGTACATAGTTATAAGCTTAGGAGCTCATTTTCGTTATTAGTTGCTCCTAAGGATGGCATGTAATAAATTGCATGCTGAACTATTGAGAGTATCCTCAGGCTTTGCAATTTAGAAATTGCATTTTTGAAAAACTTTGCAGAACCGTGGAATCAACTATTCGACTTTGCAAATATGATGATGCAGAAATTGTTGCAGTCTAGTGTTTTCAGGTTTGATAGATCATTTTCCTTAAAAACTGAATTAAGATAGCAAGGCAGCTAAAGAGGCCATTTGAAGGAGTGATCCCATAAGAATGTCCATAAGTATAAACTTCAGTGGTGTTTCACCTGTAGGATAATGGGAGATGATGTTAATCAGTAACCTAAATGATCAAGTACTAGAGGTGGCCCAGCTTTGGAGCGTTGTCTATTGTGTGATGCTACAAGGTCAAAGAGCTGCTGGATAACAGGAGAGAACAAACAAGGGCCACAAGCAGTATCACGAAAGGTGGCTCCCATGTTACATGGGGTTCAGAGAACACAATTGTATGCCCTTTGATGGAGTAGAGAGTTTCAATTTATAAAATTAAAAACACTTTGCTTTCAATATTTTGTTTTGGAGTTCCAAGGCCATTCCAACTTGTATAGACATCTGGATACACACATTTCTTGCTAAAGCTAAGTAAGGCTCTCTGTTTTTCTTCATTTTGTTTACCTATTGTATGCACCTTTTTGCTTCCTAATTCATAAAAATGTTTTGATTTATTAAAGCAGAATTAAGACCTACAAAAGGAAGCAGGGTTTAGAGAGGGAGAGATACATCAGGATTGCAGAACTGACACAAAAATATGACAAGATGGTTTCTCATGCCATAAATAAGCTTTTCCAATTGTCAAATCTAAACACTGAAAATCGTGAGAGAAGAAATAATAATAATAATAATAATAATAATAATAATAATAAGTGAAGGGATTCTCAGAAATCAATGCACAGGAATGGCCACTAGCAAATGTTCAGTTCATTTTGAGAATTCAGCAAAACCCAAGAATTATCGAAACTTCTTTACTCAAAACGTTGCACACACATTAAGTGACCTAAGGGAGTTCAAGGCTTTTTGGTGCTGAATTCTTTTGTTCTCATTCTTACCTTTCCCTCAATAGTCTATTAAGTACCAAGTACTCTCTTCATCACATAAAGATAGTCCTATTTCTTTTTTCACACAGATTAAGAAAATTTAGTTAATATAGCTTAAATAATAAATTCCACCATCATTTTTCCCAATATACCCTTAAATCAATATTCAAGGTAATTAATTAAGCATGCAATATACAAGATAATTAAACTATTCTTGGTACTAATTATTGTTTAATGCAAGAATCAAGATAATTAACATTCCAAAGTCATCCAATACAAATACAAATGAATAAATGTCCTAGAAGATGAAATGTTATTATTAATATTATTATTATTTTTTATTGTTCCAACTACAATTGAATAATGGAGTTATTTATATTTATGATAACAAAGCACGTTAAATAGGGGCATATTAGAAGACTAATATATTAATTACACTCTCAAACAAGAAACAAGACTATAATATGACAATCAAATAAGAAACAAGAAAATATGACTATCTTTACGGGACATGGGGAATAACAAAATGGGAGTGGGATGCTATCAATAGTATGCTCCTAAGACAGTTGGTAAGAGACCTGTATCAGAATTTAAGGCTGATAGAAACCACGGGCATGAAACAGCTATATCAATAAAGATAAGAAAGCTCAATGTCCAAATTCTTACTTCAATAAAATTACTACAGCTAAGCACTTATAAACCGTGCAAATCAGTTAAAAATCTGTGAGTAAATGATCCTCGTGGGAAAAAACAAGCAAGTACAAACCATGCATAAATCAGTTAAAAAATGTAAGTTAAAGATCCTTGTGGAAAAACAAGCAAATATAAAACACACAGAAATCAGTTAAAAAAATAGTGAGTGCGTGATCCTTGAGGGCTAAAATCAATTACCTTGGTATTTTGCAACTTCTTCTCCATTATAGAAGAGTTTGAAAGTAGGATATGAATGAATATCAACTTTTGTACACACAGGTTTATTAGTTGTGCAGTCAACTTCTCCGATCTCTATTTCATCCTCGCCTTCCATTATTGTTCCTAAATCCTCCCATAATGTCCCCAAGTTCTTACTGAAAGAAATTTTCAACAATTATTAGGCCGAGATATCTTATATTGGATTTCCACAGATGCAGATGTGCCTAGACATACTGAAGCAGGAAACAAAAAGGAAAACAATTACCAATGCTTACACCAAGGGACACAAAATTTCACGAACCATGCTGTATCCTTCTCCTTCACCTATAAACCATATAAACGCCATTAAATTGTTAAACAATGCATAAATGAGATGCACAAGATAGACTACTAAAGTTACATTTATAGCGAGAATCTTTTCCTCTTTTCGTTTCTATATCTCCCTGAATGTTGCTTTTTTCCATTTCATCTATCATCTGAGCATCACATACAAGAAATTTATTGAATACAAATTGAAATGATGGATAATACTGCCTATAGGAATTGCTACTTCAGCTGCCAGAATCGGGCTAAAATTTCAAATTTCACACTGAGGACAAAAAGCGACCATTAATCCATCGATTCAATGCAAATTTTTTTGCCACACAATTTATCCCTGAAATGCTCTGCTTCATGATAAATTATTTAAGAATCAAGGTGAACAAAATACAAAGAACCCACATCATCGCTACATTAAAAATGCATAAAATCATATCTATTTACCCAAAGAATATCTTAAACGAAATATAGATCCATGATCTATTGCTATGAGAATAATTTATGAAGCAAGTCTTTAATTGTTTACCTTGTCGTCGAAAGTATCGGTGGCTAGGGTTATAACCTCAGCCTTTGCTACATTATTATGCACCCAACTCGAGAGGAGAACGGATGACATAAAAAAGAACAGAAGAATGTGGAAGCGGTGTCGCATCATGACTGGCCGGAAATCTCAATTCTCCGGCGGCGATTGGCGTTAATTGGGAAATTATGTTGGACTTCGAAATTACACGATACGGTGTTACACAAGGGAAGAATGAATTAAGTTTTATTTTAAAAGTTAATTATTTAATATTATTTTATTTAAGTTCAGTTTCCTTTTTTCCTAATCCTAACTATACTAAAAGAGGGAGTTTGTCATGTCATCGTCGTCAATACGACGTCGTTTTCTCCTTGAACAGATGTCGGCTTCTCCCATCGTCAACCATAACGACGCGTTTCACTCACCGCCTCTTCTCCCTTAAACCGCCATCTTCTCCCTTAAACACCCACGTCTCTTCTCACTTTAACCCACGTCTCTTCTCACTTTAGCACTTTAGCAGAAAGTTGAAGCTAATTTCCGAAAGTGGACGAGTTTAATGAGTTTAATTTCCTCGACATCAGAATCCTACTTTTCAGCTAAAATCTCAACTTCTTATTATTCTTTACAATTTCAATTTTTATATATATTTATTGACTCCGTGTGGATTTATTGAGTCGCGGAGAAAGGCAGCCGTGTCTCCGTGTGCAACGGAAGCACGGTGCGTGCCTCCGTTCCACACGGAGGCAGCCCGTGCCTTCGTGTGGAACGGAGGCACGATGCCTGCCTCCGTTCCACACGGAGTTTTTTTGGTAAGTTTTCTGAGAAAAAAATTATAGCTCGGCCAAATTTTAAATTAGCCCACTAGCTACCCAATTCAATATAACCACTAGCCCAGCCCCCTTTTAATTGATGGTTTTCCATCCCAATTCACAAGCACCTAATTAAAAAGTAAAAATCCTATCCATTTACATTTTACAAATTACAATGCCTACGATTAAGAGATTAAACTCCAGCAACCGAGCTCCTCTTTGTCTCTTTAATTTTTTTTTCTGGCTTTGCGAATTTTTTCTAAGAATTTTGGAGTCTCAGCAGTGCTCTTGCAGTTGCCTCTTCGAGTTTGCTTTGGAAAGGTAATGAATGAAATTATGAAAACGCTTTTTTTTTCAAATTATATGAAGTGGACTACGCTTTTTTTTTTTCAAATTATATGAAGTGGACTGTGGACCATTTTTTGAATTCTTATGTTTTACTTTGATTTTTCTAAGGCTTTTTTGTTCTATATATAATTTATATGAAGTGGACAGTTTAATTATTTTTGCCAATAGTTATAGTTTATAAAAGTTAAAGCTGTGAGCCTGTGATTATTGTCTACTGTTAAATTAAAATTGCTAATTGACAATTCCATGTTTAGAATAATAGTTTTGGGAGTATTACTTTACCTTTTTTTATATATATTTTCTAATCTAATTGAATATGACTTCATAGTTCATCCATCAATTATTTCAGTGGACCAACTTCACTACATTTAAAAATGGAACATCGTCAATCCGGTTCTTGTGCCAAGAAAAGAAAAACATTGTTCTCCTTCTTTAAAAAGGTAGATGAATCTACCACAAGTACGCATTCTGTTGAAGTTGAAGAGGGGATTGCAATTCATCATCCTCCAATTTCATCTCCTGAAACTGAGCCTCATTTATCTTCACAACCCGATTTACCACAATCTATTTTGAGTTGAGACATTACAAGTATGATGTGATTCGCGATTCTCGATTTCAAGTGTCAACACTTTCTGAATTATGCAAGCTTTTGGTATGCAAGCTTTTGGTTGCAAGTAGAAGGTCACAGAATTACATTATTCTCACTAGATTGATTCGTCTTGTACTGACACTACCGGTATCTACGGCGACTACTGAACGAGCTTTTTCGGCAATAAAACATGTGAAGACAACGATTCGTAATTGAATGGAGGATGAGTTTCTTGCTGATTGTATGACACTCTACATTGAACGAGAATTTGTCGAGAAAATAGATGTAGATTCTATTATAGATGAGTTTTACGCACTTAAAGCTCGACGGACACAACTTCAATAGGTAATGTAGTAATGGAATTTTATTTTATGTACTTTATAAAAATTTGTGCTTTTTTATATTTCAGCCCCCCCACCAACATGATTTTCTGGATCCGCCCCTGTATGACGCTATGGATCGAGACTCGCTTCAGCTGCAAGACAGTTGCGTCTCATGGTAATTAGCTTTCGATACTTTTCCTGGTGAAGCCTCGGATGGGAATATTCAAGTAGAATTTAGAGTTGTAATACATGTTATTTGTGATCTTTTGAGTTCTAATTGGTCATTTTTGACAACCCTTATTCTTATTTCGCTTTCATCTCTTTAGTCTTCTTACCACTATCAAATCATTTAACTTTATGGGCTGCCTGATTGCCAGATGTGTGGCTCCTCTGCTCTCCCTCTTCCTGTTCCTGTTATGCAACAGAAACCATCACTGGACATCGCCTTTTGGAAAGATATGGCATGACTGAGGTATGTCAACTATCTAAGCTGCTTTTAGGGTATGAATGGAGACTTTTTAAGAAATAAACTATTTACAAACCATTTTCCTGGTTTACGTCAATGATTCCTTGATCACAGTTTGCCATGGGAATTTCTAATCCCTTAAAAGGTGAGCGGAAAGGAGGCACTGTTGCCAAGCCACTTCCAGGTGTGCAGGTCAGCGAGATTTTTCAGTTGAAATCAACATTTAAAAGTTTTTACATCACATGAAAATTTTTTTATACACAGATTTTTCAGTTGAAATCAACATTTAAAAGTCAGTACATCACATGAAAAAGTTCTTTATACACCCAGATTAAATTCCAGCGATTTTGTCCACTTACAATGAGAGTATGATCTGAGTCTAATTTGCTATGGCGAGTATATGTTCTACTGGATATTTAACAATACTTCTTTCTTTTTTAATCTTTTTAGGGAATCACGATTAACATTATTTAAAAGATGACCTTATACTTCTTATAAAATTTTTGTACGACTTTGATAAATTTATTTATTCTAGATGCAACAATATTTTTGATATGTTGTTATGCAACATATATACTTGTGAACATTCATTTCTTGAAATAGGCCAAAATCGTTGCAGAAGATGGTAGAAGTGATACGGAGGTGGGCGAACTTTGCATTAAAAGCCCTTCTCTATTCAAGGGATATTGGAAGCTTCCAGAGGTATTTTCAATTTTAAAGATAATCAAGTTGGTTGTCCACCGCACGTAGTGAGTGCACTGAGTGGACCAAAGTCACCAAACTTTAATCTAAATTGACTAATTTAAAGCAAATGGCTTTGTTGGTACATTATGCGAGTTGATGGTTATTTCTGTGATTTAGTGTGACTAAATGATCTGAGATATTCTGCCCAAGAGGGTGAATTCTATTGTCGAAATAATCATTGATTTGTTGGCGAGATATATATCCCTTGAGTTCTATTTTGAAGAATATTGTTCTTTCCGCTAGGTGATTACTAGACGAACTCTCCCTTGTTTTTGCTTTTCTATCTTTGATAGATGATGAGTTATTGTTGACGTGTCAAGAATATTGCATTCTTGATGTCGGTGTGAGCCTCAAGTTTTGACCAGGGAGGATATTATATTCCCATCATTGATTATAGAGGAAGTTTTTTGGTGGACTAGAGGCCCGTAATTCATCGCATTGGCTTAACCAAGCCGAGTCTAGCCATAAAAATACCGAATCAAGCGTTAAAAAAAAAATCAAAATAGTTTAGAAGGCTTAGTTGAGCTGAGACATAAAAAAATTGAATCAAACGTTAAAAAAATAAACAACTTAGATGGCTTAGCCGAGCCAAGCAAGAAACATAAACAGCCACGACTTTATGTTTTACAATTAATGTAAAATTATTTTTGATATTTAAAATTTATCGATGATATATTCAACATTTGACTTAGTTGAGCGGAGCATAAAAATAGCGAATCAAACGTGTAAAAAAAAGGCTTAGACGGCTTAGCCGAGCCAAAATATAAAAATACTGAATCAAACGCAAAAAAATTTTCAATTTTTATTATTCTTTACAATTTCAATTTTTATATATATTTATTGACTCCGTGTGGATTTATTATTGAGTCGCGGAGGGAGGCAGCCGTGTCTCCGTGTGGAACGGAGGCACGCCTGCCTCCGTTCCACACGGAGGCAGAAACTGAGCAGTAATGAACCCGACTTTGAATTTCAGCACGCTAAGTCGAGCTCGGAACTTGGGAATTTAATCGATAACTTTTGAACTGATAAGTTGTTTTCTGATGGTCAGGTTCTGCCAGAGGTGAAAGTCTCAAGTTTCAAACCGCGTAGACTTAGAAGCTACGTTGTCACCAATTCGAAGCCATAGGAGATCAGATGTAAACCAGTCGAAGTTCAGAAGTTCCAGTAAGAAACAAATTATGGAAGTAAAATATAAAACAAATGAGAAGAGCCCCTCAAGACAATCATTTAGCCAAAGGTTTTTCCAGTCATTTGCCACCCCGTGCAGAGACTGCCGCGTTGTTCAACCAGCACCATCTATGAAAGAACATGCATTGCAATGAGGAAATATACAATGATTCCATGCCTTCGTTTCAATTTTTTGTATTGATTCTGCACTCTCTTAATACCCTTTTACCTTTTAAATTTTTTTAAGCATAGTCTATTGAGATAAGAGTTCACCTGTAGTTCATTTCAGCTTAAATTTCTTCGAAGGAGCTTCATTACTCGAATAACTGAATGTCAAAACCATATGATCCATCAAAATATTCAACCGTTAGTTTTGATGTATCAATTTTTATTTACAACTGAAAATCAATATGAGCAGAGTCAAAATTCCCTTTCTTTGGGCAGAGGTAAACTACTACACTAAATCAGCTTATATGTCTAGATATATACTTCTGTTGGGTACTCCAAAAGCATTGGAATGAATGGCAAGAAATGGTGGACATGTCTTTATTTTAAATGTCTTTACACATTATATTTGTTATGATTAGTCGCTATCCCATAATACCTAGGGCAAAAATAACATGAAAAGGGAAAATTGAAAGCAAGAATGCATAATTTATAGTGGTCCATTCTCAATCGAGATCTAGGTCCACTAAATGCTGCACATCCAGTAGTATTTAATCACGTTAAGATTTATGCTAAATAATAAGGATACTTCCTGATACGTTAAAAACGAAAACTATGAATCTGAGTGTTGCGGAAATAGATCTCATAGGACTCTAAAGAGGTACTCTTATTCAATTACAGCATTTCTCAACATTCCAAAATTCAAGTTTATATGGGGTTGATGAGCAAGGTTAGATTAGGAGATTTTGACATTCATCTTAGAAGCTTGACTGCAGTTTCCATAAGCAATCACAAAATATTTTCCATCAGAAATATTTTGTTAGTTTCCTTCACTCCCGGTCTAACCTCACTGTTGTGGAGTTGTGTTCTTATGTCATTTTGTTTAGACACATGAATCCAAAATGCATGATGTCTCAACAATAACCAAAAATTTGTCAACGCTATTACGTAGTCAACTATACTACAACACGTGCCTTGCACGTGCCCTCACTAGTAGTTTGTAAACAAAGAAAAGAATACGAGAAGGCGGAGAATCCAGCAATCAATGTCCAATTGAATTCTTCCATTCGGACCCACTTCTGTACGAAATAAATCAAGCAAACACACCTTGATTATACCACGCATTCGTAAAACCCTCCATACGATTTGGCCACATCCAACCCCTTCCCAAAATCTACGGCAAATCACCGCGAGTACTAATCTCACAAACTTTCAAGCGCGTCAAATCCGTACAAAGTATTCACAGAAAAAGACTCCAGTAAAGGTGAGTCCGCGTTCTATCGAAGAAAAGACCACTTATAATACGGAAATACTTTTGCTTCACTACACAGTGCTGAGCGTTTGCGAGGGTTTTGAATTTGAGTTTTGGAAAATTATACAGCCATGGCGTCATCGCCGACATCTTCGTCTTACTCGTCGCATTCATCGCCGTTCGTTGCATCATCGTCGGCGGAGTCGAACTTCTCCGGCCTTCCGGTGATGGCACTTAGGAATAGAATCGTCGAGAAGATTCTAGAGAATCGAGTTACTCTCATCGTTGGCGAAACCGGTTGTGGTAGTGAACCTCACGCCAACTTTTTTATTTTTCATTTTTTTGACATTGCATTGTTTACTCGTTGTTTGATGTTTATAAGTTGCTAATGTTGAAGTTGGAAAGAGCCGCAATTTTCTATCTTTTTCAGTTGGCACTGTGTAGACTTTAGTTCCTTTGATTCCTGATGCTCGATCTTCGAGAAACAAAGCCGAATTATATTGTACAACCAAGAGCATAATTAGAGCCAATAAGATGTATAAGCCAAAACTTTGTGTTGTCGAATATTTGATGGCAATATACGGAAGTGAATTACAATTATTCCTAGGGCCACTCTTGTTTTTCTTTGTCAGTTTTCATAAACTATTTTTTCTCTGCTCCAATGTTCGTACGCATTGCTATTTGGTTTACTATTTGGAGATGATGAAACCAATTATTTTATTCCTCAAATATTTGCTCCTTTTTCAAGGAAAGAGCTCGCAAGTCCCGCAATTCTTACTAGAAGAAAACGTGGAGCCTATACTTTGTACACAACCAAGAAGATTTGCTGTTGTAGCTGTTGCAAGAATGGTGGCAAAAGCTCGTAATTGTGAAGTAGGCGAAGAGGTTGGGTATCACATTGGTCACTCAAGGGTCTTCTCAGCTAGGTAATTTTATGATTTATAATTTGATATATCTGCAAAGATTTGTTATTCACTGGCTTGCTTTCGGTTTCGACCCAAAAAGGGCTTCTTAACGTCTCTTGTTTGGTATTTGAATCTGTTTCCTTCTAATCTGGCAAAAGATTATGTTAGAAAATAACTGTAAACACCAATTTAAAGGAAGGTCTCCAGATGCATTAACATTAAACTGTGCAGTATTGCAACAACTTTCCAATAAAGAATATAATGGTTATCTTACACTGATGAATTGCATGTGCTTATTTTAACTCATAAGCCTGGTGTTTGCATATGCAAGCTTATGTAAGTGCTGATTGTGAGTCAAGCGCACTCCTCAGTTGAGTGAGGCACGCTCATCTAGGCTTGTGAGGTGTGCATTTCATATCTTTCTAACTTATTTACTTTCTTTTAAAGTGTGGGTCAACAAAACATAAAAAAATTGGATTGACCCACTTCTGTAGTAGCCTACTGTTCCACTAGCTACTACTAAAACATTAAAAAATTGCGTTTCTCGTAGACCCAATTCGGGAATAGTCAACTCTTGGACCAAGTAGTTTCTTTTTTATGTTAGTTCGTAGAGTCTCTTTTATTTGTTTGCACAATTTAAATTGTTCTAATGTGTATCTTGGGGATTGTTGTATTATTTGCTTATTTTGCATTGTAATAATCATTTAGACAATTTTTTGGTTCAATGTGTTACTCCTCAATATCCAGTTATGTCTTTTTAAACATTGGATATACTTTTGTTTAAAAAGACATAACTGGATATATATAACCCTGAGGGGTAGCTCAATTGGTTAGGCCTTGGGTTTGCTCCCCAATGGTCACCAGTTCGAGTTCCCTCAGGGTCACTGAGGTGAGAAAGGGCTGTAAACTTCAGGGCCCCGTGGAATTAGTCCAGGTGCGCGCAAGCTGCCCGAACATCCACTGTTATCAAAAGAAAAAAAAACATTGGATATACAACACTAAGAGTTGTGGGGGTTGGCCGGGGTTGAATCTAAAGGATGTGAACGCCTTTCTAACTTTATAGCTATCTTAAAATTCTAGTAGACCCTTGTTTAGGCATGTAACAATTTGCCTTATTGGTTTAGCACGAATTCGACTTCTTTTTGGATTTTAATGTTCCTGTAACTAATCACAATTTACTCCTTGCTCTGCTATATCTATCTGTTCAACCATTGACTTATATTGTCTAACCATGTCAAGTTTCTATATCAGATCGAAAATTGTATTTAAAACGGCGGGGGTATTGTTGGATGAAATGCGAGAGAAGGGATTGAAAGCACTCAAATATAAAGTTATTATTCTTGATGAAGTACATGAAAGATCTGTGGAGTCTGATCTTGTTCTTGTTTGCGTGAAGCAGTTTTTGCTAAAAAATAAAGACATGAGGTAAGCATTGTTTTGACTCAGTCTGTTCTCCTTCTACACGTCTGTTAGCATAATGCTGAGCATCAATCTAAACTTCATGATTTGATTGGCTTAGATCGAGTTCTAAATGGATTGTGGTTTTCTAGGGTGGTTTTGATGTCTGCTACTGCTGATATTTCAAGGTATCGTGAATACTTCAAGGATCTTGGTAGGGGTGAAAGAGTAGAAGTGTTAGCAATCCCTCCTAGCACAGAGAAGAGCATCATATATCAGCGGAAAGTGACATATCTTGAACAGGTATCACATTCAATGCAATGTTAATGGAATTACTTGTCGCTACCTTGCTATTACTTCACGTGGAGACCTTTTGGTAATCTGATAGCGAAACATCTTTTACTTTCTTTTCCATTAAAATTTTGATTTTTAGTGTTACATTAGTGTGAACTGTTTTATGTTTTTGATCGCCTACAGATATTTTTGTCCCAATGATTATTCGGTCTGTTGAAGGACTTCTTGATGGTTGGATGTGGCCTCTCCAATGAGTGCTATGCAATTAAATGCTTCAACTGTAGATTACAAAGAAATACATGATATTGAAACCTAACTAAAGGAAAAAAAAATTAAAATGGCCATAGCTAATTTTCTAAATGCTCTTCATCATGAGAACTTGGAAATACTTGATTTTAAGATTTCTTATTAGGCATATTGACAATTTTTTAACGAATGTATCTATGCCGGCAGGCTAGGTTGAAATCCGTGTAAAGAGGAACTTGCATATAATCAACATTAATTGCCTCATTGCCTTCACAGTGGTGTGGAACTCTATGAATGCATTAATAAATGATCGATTGCCTTTCAAGTCATTTGAAGGCCTTTTTATTCGAAATGGGTTACTGGAATTTTGCATTAACCAATTTGTTCCTGTGCTTTTTGCTACACAGGTTTCCACTGGTTTTTTTTACCATTTTTTCCAGTATAGAATGTCTATTTGGCATCTAACCTCTATTTTTGGCATGATTTACACTTGAAAGGAAGCCATGCTTTTTGCTATACATGTTTCCATAGGCTTTATAACATTTTTTCCAGGACAAAACGTCAATTTGGCTTCTAACCTTCATATTTGGCATGATTTAAACTTGAACGGAAGTACAAGAGATGCATACCCATTTACCTAACTGGATAAATGTTTTCTTTAATAAACTTGGTATTTTTCTGTTATGCTCGTATATTCACACAAAATGAATTTCAAGTCTTGTGACATTATTCATTCTTCAAATATGAGACATCATGGATTCTTCCTATTGAAATGAGTTTCACTTAGCCCCTGTTTGGCACCCATTCTATTTCTCTTTCTTCATTTCAACCACACATTCTCCAAATAAAATAATATATTACACACAAATCTAAAACTTTTCATCACTTTTCCACCACACATTCTCTCATCAATCACTATTCCAAAATTTATATTCCCATTAAAATGGGTGTCAAACACTTCCTTAATTTTGTTATCTAATCAAGTGGTGTCCTGTTAACTTTTTGTTGAACAGGTAATCGATCTTCTTGATATGGAATCGGAAGACCCCTCTTTGAAATATTGTTCTGGACCAAGCCCAATCATGGCTGAAGCAATTTTCAAGCCTGAAGTCCACAAGCTTATACATGACTTGGTGTTATATATTCACAAAAACGAACCAGATATTGAGAAGAGCATTTTGGTCTTCCTTCCAACATTCTATGCCCTGGAACAGCAGTGGTTCCTCTTGAAACCATTCAGTGAATGTTTCAAGGTTCATATTTTACATCGGAGTGTCGACACTGAACAAGCTCTCAAGGCAATGAGAATTTGGAAATCCCATCGTAAGGTAACATTTTCTTTTCTGTTTTCAGTTTCAGCTCCTACTTCACTTGCATATGGCAGTGATGTTCTATACTGTCCATTAAAAGTTCATGCAAACATTTGCAGAATTTTTACTAGAACATACTGTATATTTTTTATGTGAATTTAAAACATCATCACTAACACAGATAATATTGGCCACAAACATTGCGGAATCTTCTGTTACAATACCCAAAGTAGGCTATGTCATTGATTCCTGTCGATCATTGCAAGTTTACTGGGATGCTAATCGGAGAAAAGATTCTGCAGAGCTTGTATGGGTTTCCAAATCCCAGGTATTGCTTAAATTTTGGCTCCTTCTTGTGGTTCACTTTTCGTATGGGATTTTCTTGTCCTCAACTTTTGTGTCACAGGCTGAACAGCGCAGGGGGAGAACTGGTCGGACTTGTGATGGTCATGTGTATCGTTTGGTAACAAGATCGTTCTTTAATCAGCTGGTAGACTATGAACCCCCGGCCATACTGAGGTTGTCATTAAGGCAACAAGTACTTCTCATTTGCTGTGCTGAATCTAGAGCCATTAATGACCCCAAAGGTAGTTTGCCAATTTCTGACCTACTATTCTTTGAGATGCATCTTTTCCATGTTGTTTGATGTAGCTAGTACTCACGAAGTGGCTTTGACTTGAGTAAAAATGACAAGTACTTGGAGTCGAACCTCGATACAGGCGAAATGATATAGGAATTTACCATATCTCGCACTCAAAGTTGTTTTATTGTCCATATGCTTGATATATTGGATAAAAATTCAACTTTTCACATAACACGTAACACAGATTCCCTCTTAAGTTCCCTTCGTATTACTTTTCCTAAATCAATAAAAATAAGTGTTGTTTCTCACCTCTATAATGTACATCAGTCTTCTAAGCAAGTAATCAACTTTTATATTATATGTATACCCAGCAAACTGTTTGTTTTAAGACATTTGAATGGCATCTTAATCAATGTGCAAACAGGACTTGCGCCGTCACTTATGAGCTTAGTACTTCTTTAGTTTCTTGATGGACTATTCATCGGGAATCCTTTTATGCTATAAGATATTGTTAAATAATTTTATCACCACCAAAAACCTCTCTTTTAGACACTTCCATACTTAGATATAGAGGGTGTTTGGTGGGGATTAAAATTAGATTTTTTAGTAGATTGTGATAGAAGTTTCTGAAATGTGTGGTTGAAAAGCTGTGGAACCCATGAAAAATGCGGTAAATATGGATTGTTTGACTTTGATTTAGATTAAAATCTGATTTTAATCCGTACCAAATGGGCTAATAGATTTTCAGGTCTAGATGCATTTTCCCCGTTAATAAGGCATGAATGAATTTGGCCGGTGCTCACCAAGCAATGATTTATAAAATCCAAGAGTTTAATGCTATATGTTATGTGACGTTGACTTCACTGGATTCTGTATGTTCTATAGTTTGTATTCCTAGTTCTCTGTATATCAATGCCAATCAGACTGCTATTTCTTTCTCTTCAGTGTTGTTTCAGAAGGCCATGGATCCTCCACAACCCGATGTTGTCGAGGATGCACTGAATCTGCTGGTTCACATTCGTGCATTGGAAAAGGCATCTCCTAGGGGTCACCATGAGCCTACATTTTATGGACAACTGCTTGCCAGTTTCTCTCTGTCGTTTGATGCTTCTCTCCTCATTATCAAATTTGGGGAAATAGGAATGCTACGTGAAGGCATTGTATTTGGTATTTTGATGGATCTCCAGCCTCTACCCATTCTTTCTCCTTTTGGTCAGGAAAATCGGGTATTGTCCACAAATTGAATTTGTTACATTTCATTGTTCAGACAATCTTATTTCTATTGACTATGAGTTATTAATTTTCAGTTTGTGGAATACACTGAATACTATTATAATGGAAACAGCAAGGACACTGGTTTGGGTAGGAAGGAGGTGCTATATATGGGAAACTTGAGTGCATTTCAGTTCTGGCAATGTGCTTTCAAGGTAATATTCTCTCTGCCCCAACCCTCATCGTACTCATTTCCAAGGAGACATCTTGGCATTGAATTTATGATTTGTCTCAAGTTTTGTAACCTGTGCATGCTTTGTTTTTGAAGGACAAATGTCGTCTTGAACGACTGAAACAGATTCTTAAGGTTGATAATAAGGAAAACACTCAAATTCTAGACTCAAAGGTTGAGGAAGAATGGTGTTCATTCCACTACCTTGTGCGGCCGGCACTCCACCAAGTCACTGAAACGTGTATGGCTTCTTTGAGCATTGATATTTCTTTTTAAAGACTAAATTTATATGATGATTGAAATGTTTTCCCTTTCCCAGAGCAAGCAAAGATCCAAAGTTCTAGTCTCGCAGCCATCATAAATGAAAATTGTGTACGGGCAAGGCCTTTGATGAAAATATTAATCTGGCTTGCACTTGGGGGTGGGGGGTGCTGGGGCTAAATTTATTATAAATAAATGTGCTCCTCTTACATGTTAAGCTTTTAGAAGACGTGTTTTAACATGGTACCATAGCATGCAAAGATTCCTGGTTCAAGTCTCTCCACCATACATGTATGAAAATAGTACTTGTGTCCATCTTTTACTGAAATAAATAAATCCTGCTAGCACGCCTTGTGTTGAAGACTAAATTTACATAAACAAAAGTTATCGTGATCTAACTGTTTAAACTTTTAGATGAGATGGTTCAACATGTTGAAAATTTGACATACATACTGCTGAGTGTGTTGTTTGCAGATGATGAAATCCTCCATTCTCTGCATAGGTTTCGACCCAAATTTCTGGTGATATCTGCTAGTCTACCATCTTATTATGATCCATATGTCTGGCACACATGCCATCTCGAATGTGAGCAAAAGGGGGAAACAGAAGCACTGGCTGTAGAGGATGAACACCTTGAGCTTGATAGTGAGTTGAGAAGATGTGTTTCTGTACCTTTTGCTGGATGCAGTGATAATCTAATGGATAAGATGGCTAGAAATTTGGCATTGATCGTCAAAGAGGTACCATATTTTGCTTATCAAGGTGCATATCATTGCCACGAAGATAATATCTTCTTTTTCCATATGAAACAGATGAGAATCCTACTTACTGAGGATGCATCAGAAGAACGGCATAGATTACTCAATGATGACAGAAATCATGTTGCTGGGGGTGCATCACTGTGTAAATTTTTCATTAATGGCTTGTGCAACAGGGGCAGCCAATGTTTATTTTCTCATTCACTCCAAGCAAAAAGACCTGTTTGCAATTTCTTTTTCTCTTTGCAGGTATCTATTTTTGCTTATTTCAGCCCTTGTTCTCTAAATTTCTCTCTCGGCAATTTCTAAATGATAGGCTCTTTTAAATTGTTATTATGGCCCTGTTTGATATAGATATTTTGAAAATTAATCTTTTGAGAATATCTGATTAAAAAAATAGGGGAAAGTTATGGGTTCACATGCAAAATTATTTTATTGGAAGAATGTGTTATTGAAAATGAGTTTGGGGAAAGATGAGTTTTAAAGAATGTGTACTAAACAGGGGCTATATGTAACTTAATTGGTTGGAGTATTTGCAGGGATGTCGCAATGGAGATTCATGCTTCTTCTCTCACGAATCTGGTACAATAGCGATATCATGTAGTGACTTGAGTTTGTGCAGCCAAGATGACAGAGACACTGATGCAGCATCTCTTGTTCGATTTTTTCCTGATTCTTCTTCAGATGGATGCATATTATTATTGGATGACATCGATCTTTATTTTTCTACATATATTTCTTATCACTATGATTCTTCCTGTATGATTTCCACATCATCTCAACCAGATCCCCTCATTCCTGACCCATCGGGCATCAAAATTTTGTGGGGACTTAGTCATCCATATCAGACCATTATGTCCAGAGCAGGGGAAAACACAGTTCCATGGAATGAAGTCAAATGCGTATTGTGGTTTCCTAGATTTGATCGTGAATATAAGGAAGGACAGAAAAGCTTCATACAAACGTTCTTTGAGTATCTAGCTATCCGAATATTGGCAGACTCCCTGCACGAAGTGGTAGTAATCTTAACCATGAACAACATCCGATTTTCCCAGTTACAGGTAATGGAGAAAATCTAGTTCTTGCTTGGTTAAGCTTTTCAGTGTTTATAAGCACAGGGTCTCAAAGAATGTGCGGTTAAAACGTAGATAAAAGTTGTGGGTTCTAAGGAATGTGGTTAAAAATGAAGTTTGACTAGCCTACGAGTACTTAAAAGCTTTGTCAAACAGACTTGCATATTCTATTTCCCACTTATCCTGCCTGTTTAAATTTTACCGAAAATAGTTAGTTTTTCCATTGTGGAGGTGACAGTTGAATATTTATTCTAAGGAACTTTTAACTGAAAAAAGCTTCAGCTTGATAACCGATTCGAACATGAATCTGTTTTTTTGTTATAGGAAAACAAACTTAAACAAGAAAGAAAATTTATTTGAGATCTGATAAGATATGGGCATGGAGTGGCATTACATGAATTGTTGAAGAAAATATGTTATCAAATTCACCAATAGAGCATGATTTATTGCAAAAACTGTTTTAAATACAGACTTTCTTGCAATTTTTTGTTTTTCTCCTTACAGCTAGTTGCTTGCAGACCGAAGACAACAGTCGGATAGTTATCTGGACATCATTAAAACATTGCCCTTTCGTTTCAATAGGAAAAGAGTTTAGGTTTTCTGTTCTTGCATTTGATATATATGGTTATATATTCTGACTTGAATGTTTTATTAGGTGGAAAAGTTGGCACGGGACAGTTTCTTCTTACTAAGAGAATCATTTCCATTTGATGAATCAAGCTTTGGGCAGTTGTTTGATGAGGTGACAACTAGAAAATCAATAACGACTTCAAAGCCCATTTCATACGTTTTTGATCTGCATCCACCTGCCGAAGTTCAGTTTGGTGATTATAAGATGCTTTTCCGCCAACATTTGCATCCTAATTTGAGCCCTATTTATTAGAAGTTATCTGCGGGAGGTTGTGTGTATATGAAGTTGCTTGTTGGTGTCCTTGTGAAGGAAAATGTAGAGGTAATTATATTCACAACATACTTTTTATTTGTTGCACCATATTTTCATTGCACTCGGTGCTCAACCTTTATGCTCCTGTAAAACTTATCTCCCTAACTTTTTTTCATTTCTTATCTTCAACCTTAAATAGCACATCTCGTCTTTGGTAATGGTTTCAGTCAAAATCTTCTGTTTGAGTGTTTTAAATCGAGTGAAAAATAATTTGACACACTTTCACGTTTCTTTTCCTTTTATAAATTTGATGGGCGAATAAGTTATTGTACGCCCTCAATAGACTTTTTGGTCGAAAATTGTTACCCGAGATGAGAAGTGTTACTGAATGCTAATCTACGAAGGTTGAGATAAAAATGCATTGCAAAAAAATCAGGGACACAAGGGCTAATGAGCAAAGATTGAGGATCTTAAATGAAATTTAAATGTGGTTAACTAATAAAACTATAGTGTGAATATAATTACCCATTTAGTTATTGGATGTCTGAAGTTTGTGAAGAATAGACGGTATTACCCTTCATTTTGCCAACTATAGAGGCACGTGAACTCTTTAGTTTAGTAGAGAATATTACTATTGATTTTGGCATTTAGTGCAATTATATATTTAACTATTTAAGATTGAGGGTGTTTGTTTTATTTGCTTTTATAGCATGTTTGGTTGGTTGATTGATTGAATAACATTGAACAGTATTAAAAAGTCGTCTATTATATTTGTTTATCCATACCGAATATGCTTCTATTCATATGTATGGGAAAGATCGGAATTCTATGATGAAACATAAACTTGAACTGGTTCTCACATTCAGTCTTTTCAACACATGGTTGTAATGTCTATATATCCTTTATGGATGGATGAAATGTAACACTAATTAGCGGAAGGCACGTCTCTCATATACTATTTTAGCGAGCAAAACTTATCCAGACCAAGCCCTCCACCACATTTCACCATCGCCACTTGCTCCAAACTCTTTCTACCCTTGCATTAACAGCAAACCTGCCACCCCCACCTCACCTGCACCTCCTTCCTAGTACAAAACATGACAAAAAGAAATGAAAAATCATCCTACGTTACGCCCAAAGGAAAAATGATATGAATGTTTGTGCCAAAATTTGAAGGTTAGGAGCAATTGCTCCGATTTTCCATCTTTACTTCAGAAGTAACTTGCCAAACAAGTTTGTACATATCAGTCGATTGATTTTCTTTGACGAATTGAGTTGACATACAAGTTTACCTTGGTTCTTCAACCTCCATGACAAATTGTGATTGAATTTTTAGTTAATACACATGGCTTTGGTTATATATGTTCTAATAAACAATTATCCTTGTAAAATTTATCAAATGGTATTGCAAACAATAAAAGCAGAAACAGCAATCAAGGGAAGTACAAAAAAGTCACATCCTGCTTTACCCCCACTGACAAACTACTTAAGCAACCTAATCTTCTTCCACATCGTCTTCTTGTTCCTCCTCCTCGTCTTCCTCGTGTTCTTGCTCTATGACCTCATCTTCATCGCTTTCTTGCTCTTCATCATCGGTTTTCTGATTTTTTGCTTGATTCATGCCAAAGGACAACAGTAAAGCATCAATTTATTAGCTATATGTGTGATTGAATGCAATCATATAATGAAAGGAATTTATTCAAATATCATATTTGAAAGTAAAAAAAACGAAGCCCGAGATGGCTATAACATGCCGATCAATTTAATATCACAAGTTTGACAATTAAGCCTTGCAACACCTTTTCTAGTTTGTGTTCTAACCATCAACAACTAGGAAAGAAAGGAAAATCTATCCATAGTTTGGAGAGTTCAAACCACTCAAAATCAAGTAAAGTCTTCACTTCCCATAATTTGAATGCTCATGTCTACCGAGGAACTGCAGGCTTACACAAGGAACTGAATGTTGAAGCTGTTGCAATGGAGACTTGTCTACTTACCAACCAATTAAGAACATTGTATTGACATTTTACCACTTGTTTGGGAGAGATTTTTCCAAGTGAAAAATGACTCTTTCCAGAGAATGTAGAGATTAAAAAGTGAAAAGGTAGGGGTCCCATAAAATGTGCGGTTAAAAATGACTTTGGGTAAAAATGATTTTATAAAAATCTCTCCAAACAAGCTCTTATACTGTCCAGATGCAAGTTGACTGCTTTCTTCAATAATGGAACTCATTCACCTGACTAATCAATAGAAATTTTCAGTTGAGATTAGCATACCATATTCACTGAATATTACTCCTCCAGAACACAGTCCTTCCTCGATTTTGATGAGTTGAAGTGTAATCCTAGGTCCAATCTCTTGAAGCTTAACAGCACTTTTTTTAGATGCCCGGTTAACTCTACCAAGGTCAGTTGCTAGAATTACAGTTGCAGCTTCATCATCTGCTTCACTTTCTGATCCATAACCAGCCCTTCAAGGAAACAAAGGAAAATGTAACTAAACCATAACGGGGAAACCACCTCTAATATATTTTAGCCCCAATTTGGGCTCCATTATTTCACATTTTAAAAAGGAGAATAGTAATTTTTTGAAAAATGTGTGGTTGAAAAAGAAGGAAAAATATTTAGATTTATGTATAATATTATTCTATTGAAGAACATGTGATTGATAAGAAGAGAGAGAAAAATGAATTTTAATTTAATAGGGGCCAAACAGGGGCTAAAACAATATTTAATCTTCTTTAAGAATCCCTCCATTTATCAGGTTACAAAAAGAATTAAACTTCGGGTACAAAAGTTCGAAACTCTTTTTTTCAACTCTTCAAATTAACTTTTATCTAGTATCAGAGATAATCCTTAAAGCTCCCTATTGTTCTATTTTTCCTAAAATCATCATGCAACTTATCCTAGCTATATAAGTTGACAAAGAAAAGGGCATTGCGTTTCCATAAGCCACAGAAGACAACATTAAAAAATTACTACAATATCAGGTAGAAAACTGGTGATATGTTACAGAGAATGATGATAACATACAATTTATTATCCATGTAACATTCTTTCACAATTTATGTTATATAGCTTAAAACAAAATTAATGGCCAATAACTTAGAACAACATGAAATGCAGATTCATAATTTAAAGCTATATTAACTCAATCAGGAAAGGTAAAAACGATGTCTCAGAGGAATATACAGGCAATGAATAAAAAATGAACTAATAAAAATGTATATAGGAATTGTTTAGAGTAAAATTCAGTGAACAAGATATGAAGTACAAGTGCATTGCCTTCTGTCCAGAGAGAGAGAGAGAGAGAGCATACTTTGTCACAAAATCACTCACGTCTTGAAGATTTCTCAAATCAGGCACCTGATGGTTTTGCACAAATTTCCTAATTCTGCGTGAAACATCAACAGGTTGTAATCTAATGGAGAAGTGACGGAAGTCAATCAACTTCGTCTCTTTGTTGTAATTTAGTAATACAATCCTTTGGCACAAAGAAAGATTGACCTGAAACACATAATTGTGAGAGAGACAACTGCATTAAAGCTATAATTAGATTTGAGTTATGGAGATTCTTCACTTACAGTGTTCACATCTATGGCAGGAAATATGTTTTGAAACATTATAGTAATGAGCTTCAGATGTTGCTCCCCAGTTCCGAAACCAGAAAGAACAATCTACAATGTTCAAACAAGAGAAATATTTCCATGAGAGTAACCGAATGGCAAAAAAATAAAGGACTACTAGCAGTCAGTATATGAATGTGCACATATCATACAGCATCCAAAGTTACGAAACATTTCGTACACCATTAAGAGATGTGTGTATGCACGTTATTTGTTGCACACAAGCATTCAAGTTTGCTTGAGGATTTATGTGATCTTACCAAGGGTGAGTTTTTGAAAAGATCTTTGGGGCATCTCGGACGCAATTGACTTTGAGCAACATCAGAAGCCAATGAGTATTCGTTTATTTTAAATGTAAGCGTTGGACCCTGGGGTGTCCTAGCAACTCTCAAGTATGGTGCCGTGTCAGTTTTAGATAAAATGAGGAAATGTGTTACCCCCATAGGTCCTGAAACATTCAAGAAGTCTTTGAGATTATTTCGCCTTTTTTCCTGCAGATCACAATGAATATCAACTTAGCCAACTGTAGATCAGACAGAATTCACTATGCATCTAAAGTTTCAAGAATCGCGTTCTTGATTGAATCTTGCAACAATGTTGTTAGTACAGATAACCACTTTTATTAAATACAAACAAATGAATATTGGCATTCAGAAATCACTTTATCTTAAATATTACCTCAAGAATGCTTGATGTCTATCTTCATGGATAACAATTATGAGCCCAACATAAAATGAATTGGGTAATAAACAATTCATTTAGAGCTTAGGAATCAACAACATCAGTATATAAACCTCAAAAAGATTCACACTTTTTTGAAGTATCAGGTACTGGATTTGAATTGAACTGTCAGCTTTACTAGTTGAAAATCAAAGTTCCTTTATTGACATAATTTGAGCATTATAGAGGTACTGAGCTTATTAATCCATCAATGTCTTAATAGAATTTGCTAGGAATTCCCAGGCAATGCTCACCTTGAGCTTAAGAGCAGTAAAAGGAAGCATCAATTTTCTTAAATCCATCTGCAATTGTCTAAGGGTGCCCGGCAACTTCCCCCGAGAAAAAACAAAACTCTTTGGAATCTTGTCTCCAGTTATATGATCCACACTCGGCTGCTTCTTGATGGTCGGCTTAACAAACGGTTTTTTCTTCTTCTACAGTTCCAACTCACAATGTACGATGTAAGGAATACCAATAGTCAATCGTAATACATATATATAAGTATAGAATTTCGTGGCTTACGCTTCGGAAACGAGCCATGTCCCAATCGTGGCTTCCAATGAATAAACTTTGAATTTTACTCGATTAAACTGCTACAAAATTTAAATATTGTAAAAATACAGATACAATAATCACGGATTGTATAGTGAAGCAAACGAATTCAGGAGTACCTCTTCGGTGGTAACTTCAGGTTTGTCGAAGGTTTTGCAATTAGGGTTCGGTAAAAATTAGGTGTATCAAACCCTCCCTAAAAATAAATAAATCCAGCTCAAACAAGCCCTCAATTTGACGATGAATCAGATCTGACTTGTGGATTTTGTCAATGAAGCAGAAATGGGCCGATGCCCTGGATTTGATTGGCATTAGCACTGACCCTATATAAATTTGTGGGCATGGGTCGATTTTGGGTCCAACAAGTCATATTTATGCCCTGTTTGAGCCCTATTATTCTAAAATTCATTTTTTCAACACTCATTTTCAATCACACATTTTTATATAATATATATATATTTCAATCACACATTCTCCAACTTTTTACTATTTCAAAATATATTTTCTTAATAAAATGGAGCCCAAACAGGGGCTTAATTTAACGTGTTAAGCACGCTCGTTTAGGTTCAAGCAACACCCTTCTAGCCATGGAAAAATATCAGGTTGACTAAAAGTTGCTTGTGACAAAAGTTGAAGCAAAATGTTTATACTTTCTTTACTTGGCTAATTGGTTGCAATTTTATGTTTTGCTATTGTTAAAACTTAAAACCATTGGTATTTATCGGCTTGACAAATTAAATTCCCTAGCATCAACCTCGTGCTTAACATATTTGGACATTTTGTTGGAAAAAATGAAAAATTGGCTGACTTTGGCATGAGTTTTGAGTGAGATCTGTTTGGTTATTTTGAAAGATAAATATTGATTTGTATTCTCCTCTGTATGTACATCGAAATCATATATTTATTTGTCAAAATTGATGCTCGGGTGAATGAGAAATTGAAGCTCAAAGTGTGCCACTTAAAATGAGTTTATATTAGTGGGAAACTAAAAATGTGTTTGTCCCACATACGAAGTGGATGAAAACAAAATCTACTTTAAATATGGTTGAACTTTAGAATTGTGTAATCATGTAAAGCATAGAAACTCTCTCCACGTGCACGCGTAGAGGGGTGCAAATCATAGGCCGAAATATGCTTCGGACCTTGAACTTGTATGCGGACGCGAATGTCGGACCGAAAGAAGCAAAATTGACTCCTTAGGAGTGTCCACGTTTTGCTACAATTTTATTTTATTCAACAGACTTTTCATTTTCTGAAACTGTTGAAACTCCTGTCATGAAGTGAATGAGTAAGTTACAAGAGCCAAGTCTATATATGTCTCTTTTTTTCACTTTTCTGTACACGAATTCATCTGCATACATTTCAAGTTTGTTTGCATACTTTTTCATTTTCTGTTTCAGTCTTGTTGGTGATATTGTTCAGGCATTAACTCAGTTCGTCAGAGTAAAATCTGTGGTACTTAAATTCTACTATTTTACTATTGTATCTTGGAAGCAAACACTCAAATTATACCTCAAGCACGTATGGGGAGGGAGCGAATCTGTTTTAAGGAATTGTGTGTAATACATGCCTCAGGTTGAAAGTTGTTTATTTTTTATTTTTTATTTTTAAATTACTTCTTGTTACTCGTTTTTGCATATCGATATTTTACAATTCTCTTTAAATTACTTGTAATTTAAAAATCATTGAATTTGTTATAATATGCAAAAACGGTATGTGAAAATACGGTGTTTTACAAATACGGTATTAAGTGGTAAATTCGGTATTCAGTCTTACATATACGGTATCAATCTTGCATATACGGTATCCAGAGTTTGAAATCACTGTACATACGGTATGTGTCAATCCAGTATATTGTAAATACGGTATCAAGTATTGAAACACTTGTCTAACACATTTTTCTAAGAGCCCATAAAAACAATTTTGACGATGGATCTAACAATTACTCGACATTGATCATCAACATATCATTTGTGAGTCAATCGGAGGTGACTCGAGATTGATACTTTACATTGAACTGCATCATAATTTGCCTCGTTAGAAAAGGCGTCCTTCGGATACAATGAATCCAAACAGCCCTTCTTGCTTTCAATAGGTTCATGAGAAACTCACCTATCTACCTTGCCCTTTCACATGATCGTATATTGTGCTAAATCTCTTTTCGTCATCACCTTGCCAACCTTTATTGCATTCACCACCTTCTTGTTTTTCTAACAAACTGTTCAAAAAAGGGTCTTTCAACTTTTCCAACTCACCCAAAACCTGTTTCCTTATAAGGCCAAGTTGTAAATCTCTTCTCTTAGAACAAGAAGATTTTCTTAACTAGACAAACTTGTGCAATGTGCTAATCGCAAATTCTTCTGCCCATTTTTCTCTTTCTCAAAAGGGCCATTCAATTTTTTTGTCTTTGAGATGACACGGTCATGCACTATTTTAACATTCGTTCTTCTAACGCTTCTATTCTCATTGACATCCCAAACTGAGGACAATTATGTCCAAGATGCTTGCAGTGTGACTCGTTATCGAGATATTTGTATTCATACTCTGGCTTCATTTTCACACACAGCCAAACACAGCCCTAGTAGGTGGGCCCGAGCCGGGGTCTCCGTCACCATAGGAGAAGCAAAAAAAGTGAGTAAGTACTTGAGGATACATAGAAGTGATACGATCGTAAAAGGAAGAAATAAAGTTGCACTTTTGGATTGCGTTGCGTCTTTTCAAGATACGCTTGGTAATCTTCATAAATCTCTTGGCGTGCTTAGAAAGCTAAATTTTCGGGAATTCGACTCCCAAATGGGCGATGTTACAACGTGGTTAAGTGCCGCTCTTACTGATGAAGATACATGTTTGGATGGATTTGATGGACGAAAAGGAAAAGTCGTTGAAAGTTTACTAAATCGTGTTTCAAATGTAAGTTACATGACTAGCAACGCATTAGCTTTAGTTAACAAACTTGCGACTACTGGTCCAGAAGCACTGCAGAAGGATTGATATTAATTATAATCAGCTTTTTAGCTTAATTAATTGAATGTAACAGTGAACATAGTACTTGATAATAAGCATTAATTAGGCTGATAAGATTTGGCATGTATGCCGTTTAATGCGATTATCTTTGTATACTGAATATTGACGATAGTTTATTTGTAGAAGAAAGTCGCATTTCAAGAAATTCGCCAATATCTTAGTAACCTCATCAAAGAAACGTTATTCAAATTAAAAATTTGAAAATCTATCTATCAAAGAACATTTGCATGTGGTCAAGCTCGGGTTGATGAGAGTTGGCAAGTAGGTATACGATCCTTTTGTAGCGTTTTTTGCTTCTCTAATTCTAAGATTTTATCGGTGTGGGATAAGTTTCTATATTCTCATATATCCAATGTGTTCAATCACTTGTCTTTATCGAAATAAACTTTTGTTTTAGGCACTCTATGTTTGTGCTTTTCAATAGAATTCCAACCGTTGTTGGAAAGCTTCAGCCGCAATATTGGACCAAATTCTCTCATGGGAGTGGTTGCTTTATTGAAAAAAAAGGGTAAAAAAATCAATTTTTTTAACCAAAAAATTGGAAACAGACAGCCCCTTAGTAATGAACTACGAAGCCAATTACCAAGTAAATAGAGGCCCATGAACACTTAATGAGCCCACTTATTGTCATTAATGGGCTTCCGCTTTAGCCCGTATCAGCTATGAGAAAACAGAAGTCTTCAACGGTAAGAGTGTCCAAGTGAGAGGGCTTATTCTGATTGGCCTGCCTACATCTAAGCCCCTGTTCGAGATTCATTAAAAAGAGTTGTTTTTTTTTTTTTTAAATGAGTTTTGGAACAATGATTTTTTGGAGAATATATAGTTTAAAAAATAGAAAAAAGTTTTGAGTTTACGCACAAAATATTTTATAATGAGAATATGTGGTTGAAAATAAATTTGAGAAATGAAATATTTTATTTTAATGGTTGTCAAACAAGGGCCAAACACTGTTCAAGTTCTTGACAGACTTGAATCAACCCGTCAGAAGAGTGATATTATTCATCTCCAGTGGGATTATAAACACAGTTTAGGTGGCTCTAAATGATAGGTTAAATGAAGTGGAATTAAATAACTTATTTAATTTCATCTATCATTTAATGCTACATTAACGCCACCTAAACTGTGTTTGTAATTTCAGTGGGGATAAATATCATTACTCTGTCAAGAAATACGCTTTCGGGCCAGCTCATAAATAAGATTGACCAAGTTGAGTTTGATTTTTCACTGGGCCAAGTCTCCCCACCTAGATTTGCGCTCTCCGTTTTGCTTCCTTTACTTCACTACATAATAAATAGTTGAAATTACACCCAACTAGATTTTTTAAAATTCAATTTCAAAAATTAGATCTAAAGTTTGTGTATATAAAATTCATATATTAATTCAAAATCTTAGTATTAATAACTATATTAAAAATCAAATTAATATATATACAACCACCGAACCCAACCATCCATCCAAAACCCTAATAATTTTTGTGTTTTCTTCTCTCTCTATCCTCTACCTTATCTCCTCTCTCTATCTAACTTCTTGTTTCTCTCTTCCATCCCTTTATCCCAACCATCAGAAACTTTCATCGAAAACAACCACATATATCGCTACGATGATGTGTCGCCACTGCATTGCCAACATGAGACGCTGGAACAGCTGCTGCTATGCAATGCACTTAGCGGTTATGCCGTTGATTGTGTGCAGCTGGTGGTGGTGGGCGTGTGGTGGTGGTGGTGCATGATGTGATGGTCACGATTCTGGTTGTGCTGTTTTTATGCAGCAATAGTTGTGTTGATTTTGGGCGGCGATGGTTTGGGGCGTAAGCGTTGTTGCTAGTGGTAGAAATGTAGGGAAAATCTAGACTTTTGGGTGCTGAAGTTTTTGAGGTAATTAGTGTTGGTTGTGATAATAACTATAGTGATGAAGTGGTGATGGTCGACTGTGGTGGTGGCAGTGATGCAATGGTTGTGGATGGAATGAGGGTGTTTGTAACCAATTATTTGATTAGTTGTATCAATAAATTAGTTAATTTGTGTCCAATAAACAATGGGCAGTGCTAGACATATTCCATGAACTACTACATGGATTACTTCCTATTGACGTAGCTTATCTTTGAATATTCAACACAGCAAATACAAATAAAATTAAAAAGCGCCATTTTCTTAGAAACTCCCGTCATTTCCATTCGCCTCCTCCTCCACTTTGAAAAAGTTCCCGGGGAAAATGGAGCAGCATGTCGTCGGCAACTTGGACGACGACAACCACACGTCGGCGAACCCATAATGCTTAACTAACAGATAACCACAAACTGCGTAACATACATCATTTCCCGGCCATTCCCTACACTGAAATCACTCCCAAGAAAGACTGGAGGTTTTATTGGGGAAACCAGTTAAGCATCTCTAACTCTGTCTATTAAATGGAATAATTCAAAAATAAAACCATGCTCATCACTTCACCCACCACCTCATTTACTTTAGTAAGAAAATGAAATATTTACGTGGTTAGATGTGATTGATTATAAACAGGCACAATTTGTTTAGTTTTAATTTTCGAGCGAAGCATCAATTTGAGATGTTCTTTCGGAGGTGCCAGTTTTTATCCATTTTCACCCATTTGTCCAAACCCACTTCATTCGAAATGGATTTCACAGTTATTATATTATGTGTGAAATGGTGGGTGGGCTGGGTGTCTCGATTTCACAGAAGGCGACGGGGCAAGGGAAGAAATGACGGGACAAGAAAAAAACTAACGCCGGAGCAGGGGAAGAACTTAGCGAAAAACTCGGTGTCTCTATAACTTCAGTAATTACGATTGCTATGGCGGCGAGTGGTTGATTTCACAGAAAAAGTGCCGGCGATTTCATAGTAACAACAAGATCTCAGACAACCCGCAAAAAATTCGTCAGAGAGAGATAGAGGATTTCACAGAAAATGAGCCGGTTTGCTTTCACAGGTTTTAACTTGACCCGCGATTTCACAGTTTGATTTCACAAGATCGTGAGAGAAAGATAAGTGCAAAGGGAGGGTGATTTTGGGGGTTTAAGCATTTGCAAAATTGGGGGTTTATTCAAAAAGATTGCCATCATTTTTTACTAAACCATGTCCATGTCAGCAGGAAGTAAAGATTTCGGGACGGTGTGGGAGTACATATAGCTTTTTCCATAAATAATATGTGAATGATAACTTGTAAGTCATGAATTATAAAATTTGTGATTTGTGACAAATAAATAAATTGTAACATATAAATTTTGTAATTTGTGATCGATAAATAAATCGTGACTTATAAAATTTTTGATTTATGGCTGTGAAATAGTTTGCAACCTATAAAATTTTTGATTTGTGACCATGAAATAGTTTGTGACGATGAAATAATATAAAATTTGTGATTTGTGGCCAAAAATAATACGTGTCCTATTAATTTGATAAATCTTTTATCATAAAATAATTTGTGACCTATAAATTTTTTAATTGTGACTGAGAAATTATTTGTAACCAATGAATTCGATAATTTGTGACCAAATTGTATAGAATAGTGAATTTATATTTAGAGTGTGTTTGGAGTATATTAAAATGAGATAATGCATTTTTTTGAAGTGATGTGATGAGAAATATGTGGTTGAAAAGAAGGAAAAAGTATTGATGTGATGAAAAATATTATTTTATTGAAAAATGTGTGGTTGAAAATGAGTAGAAGAATGAGAATGAAAAAAATAATGTGGGTCAAACAGATGCTTAATTTATAAAATATATTTTAATTCATTATTTCATAAATAAAATTTAACAAGATATTTGATTTTTGTAATTTTAAACATTTTGTCTTAATTTTGAAATGAGTTAAAGTTAAACTCTTACTTATGAATTTTTCAATATTAAATATTTCATTTCCATAAGAAAAATGAACTCGACTTTCATGTGAAAAGTCATTAAAATTCACGCAGTCCTTGAATCAATATTGAACAAGAGAAACCCGGTCCAAGGATTAACCCTCCAATGATGAATCTTTTATAGCCACGTGTAAACGAAGTGCTTTGACGTGGGCCCCGCCATGGCAGATCTAATTTACACCGTCGACCAAGACCCAAATGTCACTTTCAAAATCTTTTACCATTTTTTTTCATTTTACTCCTCTTACTTCGACATAATTATAATTAAGTATCCATCTTAGGACCCAATTATCAGCCTTCATAATATTTTCATATTTTTCATTTCAACCTCCCTACTTTAATATAAATATAATAAGCCCCTGTTTGGGCTTCATTTTTTAAAAAACTATTTTCAACCGCACATTCACACATAAAATAATTATACACGTAAACTTAAAAGTTTTATTTTTATTTTTTATGCACACATTTTCCAAGAAAATCACTATTTCAAGACTTATTTTTCCTCAAAATGGGATTCAAACAAGGGCAAAATATCTATACTATACGGAATTCTTACAAAATTGAGCGACATATTATATTTAGCCCCTATTTGGAGTAAATTAAAAGTTGATAAAAATCTCATATATTTCATGATATCGTCCACAACTTTTCAACCACACATTTGATCAACTTTTATAGAAAATTATTAAAATCTGATTTAAATATACACCAAACAAATGCTTATTATTTACATTACATACTCTTCTATTTCAACATTGGTAATTGAAAATTTGGATGTCTATTTCAATTTTATCATCGTATTTAAAAGGAAAAGTTGCTCTTTTCTTTCCCAACATTTCACTAAATTGTAAATCGCGTCCTCATTGATATAATCGAAAAGAAGCTATCGTTATCTCACCCTAAACGTTATGTCACTTTTTTCCACCGCATATGAGGGGCAAATTTGTCCATCCACTAAAAGCTTCCCTACCTCTCGGCAAAAGCAGCACGATTCGGCTATTATTTCTTGTTTTTTCATTAGCTAACGACTAATGGATTGCACTTTTCAAGAGAAGGCCAAATTGTACGATCTTGCATTTAAATGGTCCTTTTTGTTTAATTACTAACGAATTAATTAATTAATGTATTTTTAAAGCCAACAGGGAAGGGATGATTTTTTGTTTTTTTTACTAAACTTTAAATTATTAAGCTATTAGCAGCCTAATATTTTATTAATATCGTAGGGGCGTTGAAACCACTCAAAGACCCATCCACCAAATTGGCCTTTAAGTAGCTTTGGCTCTTTCTATTGGCCTTTAATTTTAAACCACTTGTTGTTGAAGGGAATATCAAAAAATGAAATATTATTAAAAAAAAATTAGGTTAGTGAATTGAATTTTTACTCTCTTCTAGTTCCTCGAGGTTAAATTTAAGTAAATAACATTGTAGATAATAGGTGATTCATGGACGTTTAAGTCCTCGAGTTGTATATCAAACTTGACGTGTTCATCGTACGTTACAAATGTACAAGTGTCTTGTCAGATTTAAAAGTTATTTATAAAAATATCTATTGCATTGAAAATTTATATGACCGGCAATCTTTTATTAATATATTTAATTGCATTTTTTGGGGTAAAAATAGGAACACGTGTTTACTGTGTAGAATAAGAATTAAAAGGGAAAATTCCAAGTTGGATCCGCAAGCTACTTCTGAATTGATCCATACCCTTGAAGGTTTTGGTTTTGCTCTTAATAGAAATATATTGAATTGCAAGGAAGCACGAGGAATTTTTTTTTTTTTTTTTCTATGTATTTTTAAGGTAAAAATCTTTTCTCTTAAGTTCGATATCCATATTCTTGTAATACTTTGATTTAGTTTTGGTACGAATATGACATTTCTGGCAAAATTCCCTGTAGAAATGGTTTAACCCTTATTCATTAACATTCGATCCACAATTACCATTCAATGACCACACATTTCAAACGCTCACCATTCGAACAAACCACAAGGTTATTTACGTAATATCACTTCAATTCGCGGACCTATTTATTCTAAACTCAGCTGAATATTCATCAGGCACCACTCCCCTCGTGGCCTCCACGCGCCGCCCACTGAAAGTATTCATTTCCCCGGCGAATATTCCTCACATCCCGGCTCCTTTAATTCCATTATTTACCCACCCACCCCCAACAAAATATACATATATATATACACGCTCCTGCATTCCAGTTCCACACATTATTCACCCAAACTTTTTCTCTCTTTACTCGAGCGCATATATAGATGGGATCTGAGCTGATTTTTAGAGGGCACGAAACGCAGCCGGTGGCGGATGCATACTCGCCGAAGCCGCCGAAACCGTGGCTGAGCGTGATTAGGCCGATTCGGTACATGCTCCGGGAACAACGCCTGGTGTTCGTGTTCGTCGGCATTGCCATCGCCACCCTTGTATTCACCCTCCTCCCCTCCTCCAACACCCCCATCTACAACACCCCCATTTCCAACTCGTACCGCACCTCCGAGTCGACCCAGCCCCACCGGATCATCTATCAGAACGGCCATGTCGCAAGGTTCCCATCCTTCAATTCCGGCGGGAAAATCCCTCTGGGGCTGAAGAGCAAGGGTTTGCGAATCGTCGTAACTGGTGGCGCTGGGTTCGTTGGGAGCCATCTGGTGGACCGTCTGATTAACAGAGGAGATAGCGTGATCGTAGTGGATAATTTTTTCACCGGACGGAAAGAGAACGTTATGCATCACTTTGGAAACCCTAGGTTTGAGCTAATTCGACACGACGTCGTCGAGCCTCTCCTACTGGAGGTAGATCAGATCTACCATCTCGCATGTCCCGCCTCTCCTGTTCATTACAAGCACAATCCTGTCAAGACTATCATATCCTTCACTCCAATACCATTTCGATTTAATTCTAATTTTTTAATTTCAGTTTATGTTAATGTTATTAGAATTAGGCCATGAATTCATCAGTGATCCTTAATTCCGATTTTGCACAAGACAAATGTGGTAGGAACATTGAACATGTTGGGGCTGGCGAAGCGGGTCGGTGCGCGGTTTTTGCTAACAAGTACCAGTGAGGTGTATGGCGATCCATTGCAACACCCACAAGTCGAAACCTACTGGGGCAACGTCAATCCAATAGGTGCGTCTGAATTCATCAATTTTTCATTTTCTATTCGAATCATGATTTTTGCGTAGGCGAAATAATGCCGGAATCTGAGACACGGGATCCGACAAAGCCGGCGGTGTGGCTCACGTTAGCATGGCCACATGGCGCGAGACTAACGTGAGCCCCTGCCAGGCTATTAAGAAACCGAATCGTACGTTCATTGGTTATAGATTTATGAAGGGTCGTCCCACGTGTAGTGATGGTGGGGTTTATTACCTTTTTGACCTGTACCCGTTCTGCATTGTCCAATCAACTATTTTCTTTGGTCCCCCTATTCATGAGCAGATGTACCAACCGCATTTCATGAGATTGGAATATAGGGATTGGTCCCTTTGATACTATACAATAGATCTCTCCCCCAATCAACATTTTTAACAGCTGCACTACCTTTCATTAATAGACACCTCACTTCTTTCGTTCCATCTATGATGTCTCCTTGAAGTCAGTATATACTCGCATTTATATACGATGATTTATTCTAGTCAAATGGGCATCAGGTCTGTGTATAATACAAGACTGATAAGAGGTAACACGATCGATAACCCACATTTGGCTCATTTTTATAAACGATTTATAATCGGTCAAGTTTTGTAGCTCATGTTTTCCATGCGAACCCAATGGGTACGAGGTTGTTGAGTGGTTTGGCAAATTTTGTTTGGTGTTTAAAGAAACGTTTTTCCAGTGGAGAGTTTGAGGCAGATGTGTCATTTCACATAATGGAATGGAATTGTTGGGGACAGGTGTTCGAAGCTGTTACGATGAGGGAAAACGTACTGCTGAAACGTTGACCATGGATTATCACAGAGGAGCTGGTGTTGAGGTCACTTTTCTTTTTTCTTTAAATAATTTTGTAGATTTGTTATTCAAGAATGTCTATTGAAATTTTATAATGTAATATGACAACAGGTGAGAATTGCTAGGATCTTCAACACTTATGGACCTCGTATGTGCATTGACGATGGTCGTGTTGTCAGCAACTTTGTTGCCCAGGTAAACTAAGAATTATTAAAATTATCAAACTTAGATTGCTAATCCGACCCCTAAACTATCGGGTAAATTTGAGTTGTTATGTAATTAAATCCTATTAACCTTTTGCAGGCTTTGAGGAAGGAGCCATTGACTGTTTATGGTGATGGAAAGCAGACAAGGAGTTTTCAATATGTTTCTGATTTGGTAAAACGTTTAAAATTTATTTTTAATTACTGAATATATGTGGATTTCTTAATTACAGTTTTCGCAAAAAAAAAAAAAACTATTTAATTTAAAAAGGTTAATATTGAATTTATGTGCAAGTTCTTGGACTTATTATGGTGTAACCTGTGTAATCGTAATACACATTTATTTCCTAGTTTCTTCTTCTTCTCTATATTGTGAAATGATATAATCCTAACGTGGGCTTTAAGGCTAGTTTTGAAGTCTTTATCTTTGCCAAAAACAACTTTGAATGATTTTTTAGTCAAACACAATCTTTATTAATTTGTTTATTTATTCTGGTCAAGGAAAGTAACTTTATGCGTGTAAATGTTCTCAAAAGATGAGCAAAGTGGAAAAGAGTGCATATATATAAATTGAGTTCAAAAGACTCTTTTTCTATTGGAACGTAAATTTTGATTTGATTTTGCAGGTTGAGGGGCTCATGCGCTTGATGGAAGGAGAACATGTCGGACCTTTCAATCTTGGAAACCCGGGTGAATTCACCATGCTCGAACTTGCTCAGGTAATCTCGCGGTTAAGTCTTTTCAATTCTACCGTCCTAGAAGAGATGAAAATATAAATGAAATTGGGTATTCCATTAGCAACAAGCAATACGATATTTAATTTTGCATAGATAAATTCAGAGTGAATTGAGCACATTTATTTCATTTTGAACAGGTGGTTCAAGAAACAATTGATCCTAATGCTAAGATAGAATTCAGACCCAACACGGAGGATGATCCACACAAGAGGAAGCCTGATATTTCTAAGGCGAAGGAGTTGCTGGGTTGGGAGCCTAAAGTGCCTCTTCGCAAGGGTCTCCCAATGATGGTCACTGACTTCAGTCAACGTATCTTTGGGGACCACAAGGAACGTGGTTCCTCGACATCGTCAACATAATCCAGTGGCCTATTATTCAAAATTTATAAGAGGAAATATACTGTAGGGAGACAAGTCCTTGTCCCTGATGCCGAACTAGGACGGCAGAAGTGCTTACAGAGGCCCAGCCCAGCCCCGCCTCCACCATATATTCTAGTTTATATAGTTTATACTTTATAGTCTTGGTTTTTGTCTTAACGTTTATGTACTTCTGGAGTTCTTGTCCTCAATCTGTGTAGGCAGGTTTGCAGCTACCTATATAACTTGGACTGCTATTTTTTTCATGGGTTCTGCATTGGCAATGAATCAGTTTCCCATTTCAGTGTTGCGGGCGCACTCGAAATAGTTTCATTGTTTAGTGTATTAGTCTCATCCAGATCCAGTAATTTCTACTTGTAACTGGGTTTGAAGATGTGAATTGGTTTATTACTTGCATAGCTCGAAAACATGCAAGTCCTTTCCTAAGCATTCGTGGGAAAAAGAAAGCAGTTCATCTTATGTTGCCTTCAAAATTGGTTTATTTGAGTTCTATTGCTAATTTCCTAACTGCAAACCTAAAAACCATCTTAAGTTTTGTCTCACCTGACCCAAATTCAAACTAAATGCCAGTACAAATATAAGAATCCTATTTTTCATCTAATCTTAAAAAAAATATATGGTCAAGTTTAATCCCTTGTAGAGTAATCCAGTATATAGTTTTTATATTACAATCTATTTTTATCATATATTCGGTATTCCTAAGATCAAGTATGCAGCCAAAATCTTATTACAGATTACAAGAAATTGGTGAAAAACAATAATCAGACAACCAATGGAACATCAAACTGAACACATTATAACCAGACAGACAACCGCTCACATTGATTCCATCTTAATTTGTTGCATAGAAACTACATATTCATGATTCACGGTAATGAAAGGTTAAAGTCTATCCAATATATATTAGGCTAATAAACGAGTAATTAAAAATTCCATGGCATACATCAACTGCATAGTAAACAAGAACTTCAAAATGATAACCATCGGCTAAATTCTTCCATAATTGGAAGTAAGTAGATCCACCCTTTCTTGTATGGGCTTGCTACCTGCATCATGATTCATATGAAGGCATTTAGCATACTACAAAAGCAGCATAATATACTATAGCATAAAATGATAATGAGAAATGATTGTAAAGCTCAACATGCTACAGTGCACCTCAAATCATTACTCCATCGAGAAACAAAAGGCAGGTTTCCCAGAGATCATACATATAAAATGTCTGTTCAACCATGATATTTTCCTTCAGTTATAAAGATAGGGGAGCAGGAAGGTGGGATGGGATTTCGGAACATAGAAAAGCAATTAGACATGACGTGCAGAAGTTGGGTAATGAAAATGGTAAAAACAAATTGGTTGATATCATACTAGGGATAATAGCTTGCCGGAGCACTTAATTGCAGATAAACATGTTAAACAAATGCCCATACATAGGGAACTAAGATGATTTGTGGTTTGAGTAATTGAAGAGATTGTGACTTTCAAATCACAAGATAAGCCAATACTATGGTTGTGCTCAATGTCTGTATCCACAATCACAATATTTACTAGCTAAAGAGGAATATATGCATATACAATGAATGATGAATATATATAACTCCTACCCAGGCTGAAGGGAGCAAACTCAATTAATCAGCAACAACTGCCAAGAAAGATAGAGGAATCCAATCAGCATTCGACAATATACACCATTAAATTATTGTTACTCAATGCTGTGAGATGAAAGTGTGCAACTGCAAGTTATTGATAAAAAAATTTAGGTTATGAAAAAAGTTTAACTTCACTTGCTAAATTGCTTGTTGTAGAAACATAAACAAAAACAAATGCCTTGGAATTTAAAATTTCTAACAAATATGAATCTTTTGATATTCAGTCAGATGAAATGCTTGAAATAGGGGAAGGAATAAAATTTTCATACCTCTTACTTGGGATTTCTGAGGACAATTATAACCGAATCCCCGCGAAGGAACATCTTACTGATAAACCTGTCCTTGTTAACTGGAAGAGCTTTCTTCTTGCCTTTGCCAGTCTTTGGCACCTGTAAAAGGGCATATAATTACGTAAACACCACGAAACATCAACAGTTTAAACTTAGTGATGAAACAGGATATTAGAATGAAGTCAACATAGCAAAGAAAACTAAATACTCCAGCAAAATTCCTACCTCTGTCCACATTTCCCGAACATTTTCTAGCACCATGTTACAGTGGCGATCAAAAGCCCTTACATGGCCAAGAAGCTTTTTGTTATTCCTACAGTTGACAAGGACCTAGCAGCCCATAAACAATTAGCGCTTAACTCTAGGAGAATAAAGGGAAAAAATTTTAAGTTGCACATAGTTTCATATGAATTTAATATACATAGTTTCATATGAATTTAATATTTTAGATTTACCACCACCACCACTATCCTCAACAGAGTAATAATAGGGATCTCTATCCTTGTTTCAAAGGGGTAATACCAGTAACAAATCCAGATATTTCAATAGTTTACACAATTTAATCGGAAAAGAAGATATGATTCGCACGTGCATAGTAAGTGCATACCTGTGTGTTATTTTTAACACTCATCATTAGAACAGAAAGTGGACCAGTGTTGAACTCCTCTTCTTCATTCTTTGCCTGTCAATATAGGCTTTATGTAAGTAGATCTGATTCTAAAGAATTAAGAGCAAAACTTACATGGATTCAACACTACAAAGGCAAAAAATGTAAATGGATTCATTAGATCTCACTACAAAGGCAGATTCATTAACCTTCATGTGCAAATGAGAAATTCATGCGTCCGCGATGCTAACATATGGATGTTAAGATCAAATCGAAGTCCATACCAATTTATACAGTTAAAAACAGAAATTAGAAGCACCCTTGAACCAACGAGCAAATAATATAATCTTTCTTCATTTTCATAAAATCCAATGCATCTGCTTCTACAATACCAAATGTGCAACTGCTTTCCAATGTAAGTACCATAACAAGACAACAAGTTACAAAAAGTATCTTAAAAGTTGGTGAAATTATAAAATCCAAACAACAAAACCAATTTATTGCCCTTTGATGGAGTAATGTACAAGCTCAACTCCAGAGCTTTTTGATTTCAATATGATAGCCTAGATTCATAACAATGTTTCCAATTTTCCAACAGTTCACTCGAAATAGGACTGATTTCCACGACCAAAGCGTAGATATATTAAAAATCTACCCTTATATTTTATCCAGTGCCATACCTAATGGCTACCATGATTGACAAAAATCAATGTTGAAGTGCTGAGAAATGATGCCAGTTCTGAAATGTATCTAGTGTAGACGCACAAAAACGTTATCAGTAACTATCAAAAAATTTTAGCCACCCACTGAGCAAGACATCTACCAATGCATAAATACTAGGTTTTGATTAACAAGAACTAATTTTTGAGTTCAAAGAAGAAGTAAACTAAATCAAACAGCTTCGACAACTTTTTCACCTTTTAAACGCCTATTAATAGCCAAACTGCGAGTAAAGGCAGAAATAGAGAACATGGGCGGCCTAGCCCCATACCCTATTTCTTCTAGCCAGAAGAAAAATGCCATTCCCACATTATTAACATTCAAAGCAAACAAATTCGCAACATACAATATACATCAGAGTCACAATGCTGTATCAACTACTCAAGTGATTCAGTAATAGCAAGTGTAATGTTATTTAAATATTCTATCAGAAAAATATCCAGAAGATAGTAAACAATGAAGTCCCGAGACTCAAGCTGGTATTTAATCCAAATGCGTAGAAAGAGAAATAAGACTATTTATGTCAGAGAAATCTGATTCAAACTAGTTTTGTTGCTAAGAATTTGCTGTATACAAGCTGAGCTACAAACAAACAGAACCTTTATTTTTTTTTTAATTTGTTTGTTTACAGGAGCACTAAGGTTCATGTTTGTATTTATTAAAATCTACAGACTTTTGTTTGTGCTAAGTTGCTTGTAGACACAATAAACCAAATGTTTAAGAACAATTTTGAAAGTACTTTTATGGAAAAAAAAAATCTTCAAGAAAGATGGGTGTGGAACTGGGATGAAATATTCACACAAGAATTTTATGATATTTTGGGGAAAAAATAAAATGGTGAATGGGGAAATAAGTCTTTTTGTTAGACACATTAGCTAGTGAGTTCTAGAATAACATTCATACTTCACTCATTATCTTAAAAAAAAACCTTGAACAAGCAGCCCAGCATTATGCATCAGGATATTATAAATATCATCATAAATAGAACGTGCCAAAATCTGCTTATAAAAATATCACGAGGACAGGAGAAAAGCAAGAGAGTAGTGTATATCTTACAGGGGCATCCTCTTCGGTTGGCCGACTGCAAATACATGGCAAAAAAAAAAAAGGACTGTTAATCACGGCCAAATTAAAAAACGGTAAGAACTACAGAAACACCAAAACATCGATAAAACTCCAGTCCCTATTACAAATAATGAATAGTTCATCCCTTAACGCGCAGTTCCAAAATTAAAATTTGGACGTTCTATAAAAAGTCCCTGGAGTCCGATAAATTCAACCAAGGGGGGTTTTTTTTTTTTTTTTTAATAACCGTGGATGTCTGGCCAGCTCGCGGCACCTCGACTGATCCCACGGGCCTGAAGTTTTCGGCCGGTACTCTCAGTGTGCCTTGAGAGATTCCAACGGGTGACCACAGGGCAGCAAACCCAATTAAACGATTAACTAAGGGTTTTACTAACCAAGGAAAACTAGAAACATACACACATGAAAATTAAAGTAAAGTTCCAGTTAACTGACCTCATCTTCGACTGAGTTCAAGAATTTCAGAACAACCAAAAAAACCTGCAAAAAGAACAACGATGCCTCATTTTCGAGGGAAAAAATTTAGAATTTAGAAGGAGAAATATGACAATAACAAAAAGAAACCGATGAAGATTCCGAAGAAAGACCGAACTAAGAGGAAATCAACAAGAATTAAGAAGTTGAGAACTTACTGTCTTACCAGCTGAGGTTTAACGAACTAGGGTTTTGTTGAAGCCCCAATTCCTTCGAATAGGCGTGATCAAGAGGCGCTCGCTTCGTACGTGTGAGAACTTATGGGTCAATTCTTTAAGAGACTGGGAGACTCCCAACATTTCACCCAATTTGAGAACCAATTTTTGGAAATTTATTTTTCTCACAAACTTATTTTCACATACATATTTTTAAATAAAATAATATTAAAAGTGTGTTTGAGTCACATTATTTTGAAAGAATATATTTTAAAATAATAAATTGATGAAAAATGTGTCGTTGAAAAAGAATGAAAAGTTATTAATGTGATGAAAAATATTATTTTATTAAAAAATATGTAGTTAAAATAGGGATGACAACGGGACGTCTATTCCCACCCTCTTCCCGTTGAGTATTTTTGTTACCTTGTTACTTCCCCATACTCGGTTAAAGTGGGATGGGACGGGTTCAAGGGTTATCGCCGAATTTTTATTTATTTATTTTATGTTTATAATTAGTCAATATTATTACTTTTTTACTAATTTGTTAAAAATAACTTATGTTCTCTTTAAAAATGATGATAAATTTATTATTTTTATTCCATAAAAAATTAAATTTGAAATTAACTTTAAATGGTGTGGGTAACGGGGTGGGGACTATATTTCTCATACCCGTCTCGTACCCACATTGGGGTAATGATCATCGTCTCGTCCCCGCCTCGTTTATCCGATTATATCGGTAATCTCCGCCCCATTCGGGACGGGGCTCCACGGGTATCGGATTGAACGGATTTTTTTGTCATCCCTAGTTGAAAATGAGTAAAAGAATGAGAATGAAATTTTTAATGTGTACCGAACAGGGGCTAAACATAAATTTAAATTTTTTCCCTATTTTTTAACTATTATAAAATATATTCTCTCAAAATAGGGTCATGTTTGTTTCGGATCAAAAGCAGATTTTAATTTAAATCAAAGTCAAATAATTAAGTCATTATTTGGTACACATTAAAATTTCTATTTTTATTCTTCTATTTATTTTCAACCACACATTTTTCAATAAAATAATATTTTCATCACATCAATAATTTTTCCTTTTTTTCAACCACACACTCTCTATCAATATATCATTCTAGAATACATTCTTTTAAAATAATGTCGTTCAAATACACTCTAGTATTAATTACATATTTCATGTGTCCCGCAACTTTTCAAACCACGCATTTCGAAAATATCTATCACAATCTACTAAAAATCCAAGTTTAATCATCACCAAACACTCACTAGATATCCGCATTAGATAGAATATATATATATATATATGGCTTAAAATATCTCCCAAAAAGAACACTTAACCTCCAATTGCCCCCCATTATTTTAAATTTGAATAGTTGAAATGATGTTTTTTTTTTTTTTTTTTTTGTGAAAAATGTACAATTGAAAAGGAAGAAAAAGTTTTGAAATTATGTGTAATAATATTTTATTCAAAAATATGTTAATAACAAGAAGATAAAGAAAAATAAATTATAATTTTAATGTGGGTCAAACAATGTCTTCTTTATATGCTAAGCCAATGTTTGATACACATTAAAATCTTCATTCTCATTCTTCTACTCATTTTCAACCACATATTTTTCAATAAAATAATATTTTTCACTACATCAATAATTTTCTTTCTTTTTCAATCACACATTCTTTATCAATCTAATGTTCAATAATACATTCTTCTAAAATAATATAGTTCAAACACATCATAAATGTCCGTGTAACTAAAACAGTAAAATTGTTCAAAATGGATTTAACCCTTGCTTGATTGTAATTATTATAACTTCTCTAACATTTATGGTGTGTATTTAATTGAAACTTTTAAAAAGTCTATAAAAGTCACGTGTTATTCAATTGAAAGTTTTTAAAAGTCTCTATAAGTTATGAGGTATTCAATTAATAATGACTTTTAGGGACTTTATAATTTGCTAGACTTTTGGAGACTTTTTTTGTAAAAATTATGAATAGAAAATCTTAAAAGAAATATTTCATTCTACTGTGAGATTTGTCAAGAGTCGGCCATTTTCCTCTCTCTCTCTCTCTCTCTCTCTCGTGTATTTCACTTTTTTGATCTAAACAAGAAACATTTATGAAGAAAAAAAGATTTGTCAAATGCGTGCAATAGATATTCTATTATTTTATTTTTTTCTTTTATCTTATTATGTGATAATTATATATGTTATATGTTATGTGCTAACTTTATAATTATTTTATATTCAGGTAAATATTTTGTGCGAGATTGAGATTTTCAAATCGACGTCAATTCTTAACTCACTTCCGAGATGTTCATCATCATCTTCAATTTTTTGCTGATCAATGTCGTGACCTTGAAAATACAAAAGAGTTATTCAATTTTCGTCATGCTTCATTGGGGAACGTAGTTGAGAGGATATTTGGTATATTTAAATCACAATTTATAATTTTCAAAACTGCTCATCCATTTCCATATAGTACACAAGAGGAGCTCGTATTAGCTTGTGTAGGATTACACAATTTTCTTCGCAAAGAGTGTCGTTCCGATAAATTTCATATTGAACATGACAATGGAGATTCTTTATCTTCTTCGGTTAATGAAATGGGAGATTTTAGACCATTTTTTTAGAGTTGAGAACAAGAGAGTGTGTGCTAATGCAGGAAGGGCTACTATAGCAATTGATATGTGGAATGATATTGAGAATGTTTGATTTTTTTTTTTTTAACATAACTAAATACAATTAAATTTTTTTGGTATTTTGATTATTTGTTAATCCATTCTATATGACTTGAAAAAAAAAATTAATTTGTTTTTATTTTACATGAGAAATCTGATTTATTGCTGTGCATTTTCAATTATACGAGTTATGAATGATTTGGACATATAAGAAATTGTTTAAAATATTACATTATATATGCTTGATCTTTTATTTTAAATATAAGTCTTTAAAAGTCATTAAAAGTTTAAAATGAAAGTCTACAAAAGTTCATATAAGACTTTTATTAATTCTTACCAAATCTATAGAAATCATTAAAAAATCCACAAAAGTCATTCACTTAAAAGTCTCAATTGAATACGTCCCCCTTATTTTAAACATTCTTGAAAATCATTTTCCACAATTCCTCATAAATTTTCCTACTCTTTTTTACTGCGCACACTCACAAAAAAAAAAAAAAAATATTTTTAGAGGATCAAATCAAACTAGAGCTTGGTTTTTGTTTAGAAGTGAAAAATGATTTTTATGAAAGAATGTGTAATTTAAAAGTAGAAAAATGTTATGAATTGAAGTACAAAAATATTTTATTGAGAGGATGTATAATTTAAGTTTGAAGAAAAATAATTTTTAAATAAATTGTAATTTCACTAAAATGCAGTTTTTTCTTTTAATAATTTCAAACTTGCAGACTTCACAGTGCACGTGGTCATTTCTATTAGGTGGGATACCAGCGCACGATGTTAAAAGATAGGGGACTTGATTGCAACATTATGGACGGTACAAGTTCTAAGCATATGGGCCACGGAGCGTGCCCATTAGTACTCATCGACCTGGCCCATGTATCTTGCTATATTGGGCCTCGATCCTAAAGTTATTGGCTGCATGCCCTTTTTGTGGGTTCCTTCTTTTGTGGATTTAACGAGTGTTCTAAAAAACGGAAAGTGTGGCTAGGCGTGAAGGTCAAGCTTCAAGCTTTACAAGTCTAGGCGAAACTTAGGCGTAAAAAATATCTTTTTATTTTTATTTTAATTATTGTAAAAATAAATTCAATAATATATACCAAACATCTAAAATTATAAAATACTGTATTTACTTAATAATATATACATAAAGATAAGTTTCAAAATCATTATTACATAACGTAGATAACTTGTAGCTTAAATCTTATATAATCTAAATCTTTATCGAACTCCAATTCATTTTAAAGTATTATGTTTTTTTCCGTTCTTCCGTCTTCTCAATTCTCTGGAGTCTAGAGTTTTTAAAGTTTGAAGGGATAGTGGACTATTGAGTTTGGACTGTAAATTTTTTTTAAAGGCAAAAAATTTCGTCGCCTTAAAATCTGAGCCTGAGACGCGCCTAGGTATGTCTAGACGAGCATTAAGAGGTCAACGACAACGTTGACCGTTTAATTTTCGCTTAGGTTAGACACGCCTAGGAACGCCTAAGCGAGCATTAAGCAGTCAACGTTGTTGTTGACAGCTTAATTTCCGCTCAGACTTAAGGCGAAACGTTTTCATCACGCTTCGCGCTTGGAGATGCCCGAGCATGCTTTTTAGAATAATGGATTTAACGTGTTTTATTCCATTGCACCGTCGGCTTTGAAAGCTTCGGGTTAGCTAGTATATGATAATACGTATATTATTTAGCCTTGTTTGATAATTATTATTTTTAAACTCTTTTTTTATATATACTTATTTTCAACCACACATTCACAATAAGATATTATGTAGACTACTGTAAACTCAATTTTTTTCCTACTTTTTAACTGTACATTCTTCTGAAAATCACTATTCAAAAGTATATTTTTTACCCAAATAACGGTTGTCAAACAGGGACTTAGTTCAATTTTGATTCTCATTTTTTTCCAAATTTTATTTTCAATCACGCATCTTTCCAATAAACCAATTTTTAGCCATGCTACATGTACATCATGGATGATATTAAGTTTGATATTCTTTTATGTGACATCAATTTACACCATTAATTTTAAACGCGTCCATCCAATCACTGGCCAAATTTCTTCCACTTAAAGGAATGTCTAATTTGTTGTTAACCAATAATGTACATCTAGCTTTATTCAATAATTTTATATGTAAATTCAATTTTTTTCTATTCTCTAACGACACATCCTCTTAAAAATTACTATTACAAAATTTAATCACCCAAAAAATAGGGTTCAAACAAACTCTTAATTTTTGTTTCAAACGTGTCATTTATGTGTAGGTAGAGTTAATTTTTTTTTCCATAAAAGTCAAATATGTGCATAATTTCGTTAAATGATACGTCGATAAGACTTGAACTCAAGACATTTACTCGCTACACGGTCTTAAGCCACTTAAATATAAAAAACTTAATCGTGTTAAACCAGTTGGTGTGTTAGATTTTAATCCTGAATCATGGTTAGGCTGCCACTTGCCCACTTGACATAATAAATTCAACAATCTTTAGTGTTTCGTATGCATATGGACGCATAGAAACATCATTTTCATTGTTTGCTATTGAATATTTTAACTAGAAATTGATTCTTTCTTGAATATCGTAATATATAGCAATGTCGATTATCTACCTCTGGAGACAAACTGGATGCACGAAAACGACCCTTCCCATATGGTGGAGATTAAAATCGAATTTTTAGAGAATTTTGATAAAAACTGATGAAATGTATTTAAAATTAATTGTTGACTTTAATTTAGATAAAAAAATGTGAATTTTAATCCCTATTAAATTTGGCTAAGGGTGCGTTTGAGCTACATTATTTTGAAAGAATATATTCTGAAATAGTGGATTGATAGAGAATGTGTGGTTGAAAAAAAAAATTATAAATGTTATGAAAAATATTATTTTATTGAATAACCTGTGATTAAAAATGAGTAGAAAAATGAAAATGAAAATTTTAATTCGTACCAAACAAAGTTAAATATGGCAATCGAAGATAAATATCTTCGTTCATTAGATGGCATTTTTTAATGGTTAAAACAGCTAAGAAGATCATTAATTTTATTTTAATTCATAAATATCTTCGTTCCTAACCCCTACACGTCAACGGGATCCAACGTGATTCGTGTTTCTGTTTTTTTTTTTTTTTCCTCAACTACGACTGGCCCACAATATTGTCAATTGCTCAGTCCACTCGTAAACGATGAATAAGATATTATGTTGGTCAATTTGATAAAGATATTTTATACACTTATTAGTGCCACTAAACTAAAATAATTATTATTATTTTAAATGATTTGAGGTTTAATTTTGTATATATTTTGTTTGCTAGGTGCATCTCGATGAAAACCCATGGAATTGAAGAAAAGGGGTTGAAAATAAGCTAAAGTGGACCTAATCTAAAATTTGGGGACTAAATCGCAAAATGCTTATAGATGATTCGGACTTAGTATCGATGATTTGAGAGATGTTGGAGTCAATTAAACGAAGTTAGAAGATGGAGGGTCAAGAAAATACAAAGAAAGAACAAAAATAAATAAATAATGAAATTCAGGGACCAAAGTGCAACAACTAGAAGATTTTATGCATGCGCCCGCGCACATGCAAAATCTTTCGCGCGCGCACGGGCTTAGTTTTTATTTACCGGGAGCAAACTACTTGAACAACGCGCGCACATGCCAATTCTGTGCTTGAACGGCCCAATTTTCTAGTTTTATCCAAAATTCCTCCACAAACCAAATTTAACTTACTTTTCTAAGTGAGGTGAACGGCGTGAAGGACTCAGAGCATATCAAATCCAAATTTTCACCACAGGAAAGAGTAGCACATTAATTCAAGGCGAATCATATAAAGATTTTGAAGATTCATAGTCCGGTTTAAAGATTTGAGTCAAGAACATGAATTTTTCCTACTTCTTCCATATTTTTTATTTTCGGGTGATGGTTTTTCAATTATTATTGTGTAATTTAATTATAAGAATGTTAAGCTATTTTTTTATTGTGTTGGATGAATGATAAACCCTATTACTTATTTATTTTAATTCGAGACAATTAATTTAGTACTTCTTGATTTTTTTCGATTGGTTTTACATTTTCATTGAACTATTTGATTGTTTGATCACCAATTAGATAGTAAGTTGCTTGTTGTAGTATATGAATACTCACAATAAGTCTATAACGCGGCAAAATCAACACATGGACAATATGTATTGAGAATAATATCTATGACATGTGCAATCATGTGAGATAAATCTTGTGAATCAGTGCATGTTTTTCATATGAATTCGGATTAAGAATAAAATCGGATCGTGTTAAACATATGTGTATTATATTTTGGAAAAGAATATTGAATAACAGTGGATTATCGATTGTCTTGAATACATGAATTTATTAGATTAAGAATTAAACTAAATAGCAGTAGGGGATTTACGACTCCAATACAAACATTCACATATTAGATAAACACTTTATTTGCATCATTAGTTTAGGATTAATATAAAAAAATATACAAATCATCTTTTTGATTTCATTACACTTCGAATTTAATAATAGCTATTAAACTACAAATTAGATATTATTTCTCGTGAGAACGATACTCTTAACTCACATAAATTATTAATTGTACAACGATCCCGTACACTTGTGGGTTTTGCACGAACACAATTCAACCGCTTGGTCAAATATGATGCACTAACTCAACGCTTCATTGGAATTATAATTTATTTTTCCTTTTTTTATTACAAATTTTTTAATAAAATAATATTACAAATAATTTTAAAATTTATTATTATTTTTTAATCATACAATTTTCAAAAAAAAAAAAAACAATATTCCAATCCTTAAAATTCCAAACAATGAGCTAAATGTCAATATCACTTAAAATGGACACTTTTGAACCCAAGTTGTTGAAATTTTGGCTATTCAGATTTCGACTTGCTGCAATTAACTATAAGCAAGTTGCACGTGAAAGTGATGCAAAATGAGTGATCAAATTGATTAACTAGGATTAGCTATGTCGGCAGTTTGATATTTTGATTGTTGGGATCAAGAGTGTAAACACGTAAACTAATTATTGATCACACATTTTTTTTTTAACCTATATAGAAAAATACTAGGCAAAATGTATAGATGATAGGAAGAGCTGAAATCTTGCTTAAAATATGTTTTCAACACGTTATTATTGTTGCTCTTGACTAGTCAGGTTAACGAGACGAGTCGAGCCACAAACTGAAACTCAAAGCTCGAACTTAGCTCAAGCAAAATAGGTCCGAACTTTTTGGGGCACAAATCGAGCCGAGCCGAGCAGAGCAGATCCGAGTAAAGCAAAAGCTCAACAAAAAAAATGAAGCTCAATCCAAGATTTCTGCTGAGCCTTAGCGGGCCGAGCAGACGCGTGTTTTTTTTAATCGTTATAAATCTATAATTTTTTATAATATATTTAAAATTTGTGCAATTTATACGTATTATAAATAATAACTAAATATTAATATATTAAGAAATACATCTCAATTTAAAAATAAAAAATAGCTCACGGGCCGGCCCCCGAGCCTCGGCTCGGCCTCATCCAGCCCGAGCCACCTGAGCCTTTTTACTTTACTATTATTGACTAAGAATTGTTTGGTGCACATTTGTTTAGTAGATAATGCATTTTTTGTGATGTGATTATGAATATGTGGTTGAAAAAAAAAATTATTAACGTGATGAAAAATATTATCTTATTGAAGAACGTGTGGTTAAAAATAAGTAGAAAAAAGAATAAACATGAGAATGTTGCTCAAATAGGAACTTACCTAACCTCTTTCCCTGTAAAAGTTTTAACTTATTGTGATTAAATATAGGATAACTATTAACGGATGTTCCCAATCTTTCATTTCATTTGCAAATTCGTATGCAACCTTTGTTTTGAAGAGTCGCGTTCCTAACTTTGAGAAATTGGTGCCTTTCATCCAAATGAGGGATGATTTTATCTATTTCTTCTTTAGTTAACCTATTTGATCAAGCGACCCCGATCTCCCGTTTCCAATGAGAAGACAATCACGAGTAAGATTCTCTCACCACATTAACGATAAAAAAATTTGTATCATGTCCATTAAGAATTAGAGATCAATTTCATTTGATCAAGTTAAGCAAATGATAAAAAGGGTAAAATTGTTAGTTCATTTATTCTTAGTTAAAACATTAAAAACAAATTGAGATGAAAATAAATTAAGTCCTTGTTTGAGTCATATTGAAATTCTTATTTTCATTCTTCTACTCATTTTCAACCACACATTTTTCAATAAAATAATATTTTTCAATTACATCAATAATTTTTTTTTCAACTACACATTCTCAATTAATCTATCATTTCAATATATATTCTTTCAAAATAATGTGGCTCAAACATACCCTAAAAAATGGAACAAAAAGAAAAAAAAATCAAGAAAATTGTTTTTATCCCCTTTTTATAGGAAATTTTAGTAAGGGTCCATCGTAAGAATGGAAAGAAAATGAATTTCAGGGAATTGAATTATCTAAAACTTATTTTATTGAGAATTGTCAATTAATTGTGTTTGATTGGTATAATATCCACTTGACAAAGATTGAAAATCTCGGTTTTTTGGTGTTCGTTTGACTTTATTTTCCATTAAAAAGATTTTTTTTTTTTTTTTTTTTTTTACAATCGGGGATTAAAAAAAAAAAAAAAAAAGCAGTTGGAAAACCAATTTAATGAAAACAAGGAAAAATGCATCACTTGGGGGGTTGGGTGGAAATTGAATTGCCAATAAAATTTTGCTTATCAAACAAGTAAAAATGTGGAAAATAAAAAATCAATTCCCAGTTTCATGAAAAAGTAAGACTATCAAACATGGCTAATAGCTCTTGAAATTAGTAGAGATTAAAATTAAAAAATTAGTTGTTATTATTAATTTTTATTAGACGAATAAGATGCAATAGCTACTATATTTTTAATTTTAATTAAATTTCAAGCTACACGGAACACGCCTTACCAGGGTAACCTCCAACATCAAGTGAAACTGGATTGTCAATCATTGAACAGTAATAAATATAGATTTTCCTATCACACGAATTTCACTTCTAAAGTCAGAGACCACACAGTTCATCCAAATTCATGCACGTTTTGCTTACCCATTTTTGAGAATTTTACATTCTTCAAATTCAGAATTCCCTGAATTATCTCCATTCCCGCTTGATTTTTCTACTTGAGATAAATCGTTGTAACTTGTATGTGCGGTCGGGATTCCGGTTGATAGCCAGATTTGACACCGAGAAGTCTCTTGATCGTCTCTTCGATTTCTGGTTAGAATCTATCAATCTCTTAGTTGATTTGATGTCAAATTTGGTTTCCCAGAAGTTTGGAAACGGTGATTATTGATGTACTGTCAATGGTCTAATTTTTAATTAATTTGGATTTTTTGGTTTGTGCTAATTGGGTTATGTGATCATTGGATATGGGAATTTGAAGATTCTAGCATGACATGAAAAGATAATTTTGAATTTTAACACCAGATGCATTATATGGGAATTTGAAGATTCTAGCAGTTGTTTAGGTCATCGGCTGTTTTGAGCCTATTAATCTATAATCAGGTAGGTGTAAATGTGTCATAGTGATGTTCGATTAGATGAAAATTAATGTCGAGACCAGGCATTTAATGGGTACGGTTTACATGTTACACAGTACAATTTTGGTTGTTTCTATAAAATGCTCTGAGAGGTGTGGCGCGTTTTACCTTAAATACATAATTTGACTGGATGAATTAAATAGTTATTCGATCAAAACTTCAAGTAACACTTTTTTTTTTCTCTTTTAATTATTGTTTCAAATTCTCTTCTTTCTGATTCTCAATCATGGATATATGTACCCATTTCTAAACTTGTGAGGCTCTAATATCAGTTAGGGAGATCATTGGTGGATCTTGCTTGAGCCTTGAGCCGTGAATTTTTATCAAAATGGCTTCTCTAAGTAATCTCACTCTCGAGAGCATAGGAGTTTCTAATACCTTTGAGCGTGAGCAGCCTGAATATTATCTTCTTTTCCACTATGAGACCAGGCTTGGCAATGGTTTTCTGGCCTTCTCGTATTTGCTGGCCCTTGCCTACTGTTTTATTGGATTATCAGCTATAACTGCTCGATTTTTCCTGTCTATGGAAAACGTTGTTAAGCATACTCGGACAGTGGTGGAAATAGATACTTATACAAATGCCGAAACAGTCAAACATGAGAAAGTGTGGAATTATACCATAGCAGACATCACCCTGCTGGCATTGGGGACTAGCTTTCCCCAGATCTCTTTGGCCACAATTGATGCAATCAGGAATCTTGGGAATTTGCACGCTGGAGGTTTGTTTTGCATTCATTTGAAAGGATAACTTTACAGTTTTACGCCCACATTGTCTATCCAGTCCTGTTATGTTATCATAAAGACTAATTTGCAGTTATTCACAAATCATCATTTGCTTTTAGAGTTGTAGAGAACCTCTCTTTGACCATCCAAATTGATTTTGAAAGTTAAATACACCAATCCCGTTTTAATAACACCTATATCACTGGTGGCTCTTATATTGAACTCAGTACATGAGACTTGTATACTGTCCATTCTTGGTTACCACTTAGTATTGTCATTTGTCTGTATCCTCAGTACAATTACAGAACTCTAGCGTGAACTTGGGTACTCCATATTTTTCTTATCTGAATCTCATTTTTTTGCTGGAAACTGGACTTGAGCCATATTTTAGATGTAGAAAGTTATTGATTCAGTTTTGGCTTGATTTGCTCCAAAATGTTTTCAGCAAAACATGTTGATTTTGTGAGTTCCGCCCTTTTTGTTTCTCTTTTTCAGTTTTTATTTGATCTTATCACGAGACAGCAATCCAGCAACTACAGGAACCAATCTCAAGAACTTGTTTTGTGCGAATACTATTGAATGTTTATCAAATTTTATTAATAGGTTTGGGTCCTGGAACGCTAGTTGGTTCTGCTGCGTTTGATCTATTTCCTATCCACGCAGTTTGCGTGGTAGTTCCCAAAGCTGGAGAACTGAAAAAGATATCAGATGTTGGAGTCTGGCTTGTGGAGCTCTTTTGGTCTTTCTGGGCTTACATCTGGCTCTATATAATACTAGAGGTTATATTCATTTTCATCTCGAACTTGACTTTGAAGGCTGGAACTTGAACAATTGAAAACCTACATCTTCATGTTTTATTATCTGATAGTATTATTTGGTTAGTTCTTATATTACTATTATAGACAACCTTTTGCTGTTCTTTATCCCTTACTTTAACTGATTTTGATTCTTATGAGACCTTGTTTTGTATTTCAAGTCCACACAAAAGTGGGTCTCTTTCAAGTAATATAGCTGCTTCATCTGAAAACATGTTGTGAAAAAGAATCCTGATGAATTTAAGAGAAGGCAACTTAAGAAATGAAGTTTTTGTCCAGATATTCAGATGTATCTTAATGAAATAAGTAAAAAAGTAGGAATTTTTCCCCCCCAATTGAAGGTAATTTGAGAAAGTATATAGGAAGGATGTGTTCATTTGGGAAAAGTGGATGTTAAGTTGCGGCACCCCCTAAAAGGGGGTGAAATTGTCCAATCTGCAAGCATGTAATTAATATGTAAGATTTATTACCAACATATCTAAGTGAAACTTATTGTGAAAATATGTTAATGTATGGATACAATTTTAACTGATCTTATGTGTGATAATGCTAGTTTATTCCTTGTCATTCCAAGATGTGAAGTACTCATCCGGTAGTTAATTCTCTATGACCTTGTAGGTGTGGACTCCAAACATTGTTACTCTATGGGAAGCTTTGTTAACAGTGCTGCAATTTGGGCTACTGTTGGTTCATGCATATGCGCAAGACAAGCGTTGGCCCTACTTGTCGCTTCCACTGTAGGTATTTGGTTTATAAACTCATTTTTTTCCTGCCCCCATTTACTAACTTCAACAGCCGAATCTCTTCTAAATTATATCGTAGAGAGAGAGAGAGAGAGAGAGTCTCTGTGTCTGACAGCACCTTTATCCATCAGGGAAAGAACTGAGAGGCCAGAAGATTGGGTACCAGCTGAAGCTGTTAAATGTAAACATGGAAACATTGTTCATGATGAGTACTCTGAAACTCTTCATGTTGATGAAGAGAACAGCAAAAGCATTGTTGACATTTTCTCCATTCACTCAGAAAATGGGACAGGTAATCCTAAATGAATGGCTAATTTTATTCACTTATCATTTCAGAACGTCTCTTTACTTGAATAGAATTAGAAATCAACAAGAGCTAAAGGATCACTTAAATAAATTATTGCTTAGAAAAGAGGATAGAACACAAATAGAAAACACAGAGAATGTAGTGGCTAAGTTTCTTGATATTAGCCTTCTTCATAATAGGGAGCATACTCTATTCGCTGTTGTTGTCACAGTTGCAATATGTCCTGACTTGTGTAATTCCGCATTGCATTGATCGGCTAAATTTACCTATTCCAACATTTCTTTTACCAAATATAACCTGCAGGTCCTGCATATCAAAACTTGAGTTATACTGATGCTGATGAATCTTGCTCTGAGAATTTTCACGAGGAGATCGTTCCTGGAGAAGATCACGTGCTTTCTATTTGGAAACAGCAATTCATTGATGCCTTAATGGTACTTGATTTTGTGGTTTCTTGTCCGGTCAATCTCATCTTTTATTGAGTATCATATTTCTTGAGCACTCGCCACATCGAATATTAATAATTTATCTTTCATCTCCATCTCTCTTTCTATAGATATCTCTCTATTAGCTGTCCAGGTTTGGGCTGTAACTACTTTTTTTTTTTTTGGAGGGGGGCATATAGACAGTCTTTTCTTTTGTTGAAAATACCTGCACCATATACAGTTCTGTCTTTCTTTCTGCGTTATCAATGAGTTGGCTGCAATCTATTCAGATTAGGATGGCATAATATCTTTGATGTAATATTACATGATGATTTTCTCACTCTTTATTGAATAATTTCCTTCTTTAAACAGTTGGAGAGCCCTGAATCAAGAAAACTGAACAATATATCCGTACGGGCTGCTAAAATTTTCTGGCAGTTGCTCCTTGCACCTTGGAGATTACTCTTTGCTTTTGTACCTCCTTATCAGATTGCACAAGGGTGGATTGCCTTCATTTGCTCCCTACTCTTCATCAGTGGAATTGCTTACATTGTAACAAAGCTTACCGATCTAATAAGCTATGTCACAGGTTTTCAAATTCTCTATGGATCCATGTTTACTAATGGTTACCTTAATAATCCTTTAATGAAACTTAGCTGGTGTTTTAAGTTCGTGTCAATATTTTTTTGCAGGTATCAATTCTTATGTCATAGCATTTACAGCATTGGCTGCTGGAACCTCATGGCCAGATCTAGTTGCAAGCAAGATTGCTGCAGAAAGACAGATAACAGCTGATTCTGCGATTGCTAACATCACTTGCAGGTATTTTTTTTCTAACTGGGTAACATGTTCATGTGAAGGGCTGGATGACACTGGACAGTATTCAAGAATAAAAATAAGTTAAAACATTGGTCATTATATTATCGTATCCTGTTTAGTACTATATCCTATACAGGCACTTCCGGTTTCATGACATGCTCATATTAGCATTGATCGCCATATGCTTTATTGGAAATTAATTTTAATGTCCTTTTAAGAAATTGTCCGGCAGATTTATTACTTCCACCATTGGTGAAGTTGTTGAAGTTAGCTGTTGAAAGTCGCTCAGACTAATTTGAATTTCGATGAGCTTTGTCCAAACTGTCCATTTTGTAGAGTTTTCAGCGTCCTCAACATAAGTTGGCTAGTCGTTATCCACTTCTGTCATGGAGATTTCTCTATTTCTCCCTATTTTCATTTTCTCTGACTTGATATGACTTTTTCTTTCATCATAACTTCAGTCAATCAAATTGTTAAACCATGCTTTCCCTGTCCATAAGATGAAATTATAGAGTGCAAATTTAAGTGCAAGTTAGTTTACTCTCAAATTATTAGTCAAGTAATTACACAAGTTTTAAAATAAAAAATTATTTTTGTTGGGTTGAATTTGAAATAAGTTACTTATTCTGAAATCAGGTTTTACCTCATTGTCAAAATAAGTAACTTATTTTACTTATAAGTGAGAAAAAAGTAACTTATCAAAACGAGTTTGGATAGAAGAAGTCACTGCAATAAACTCAAGCAACTTCAAAGCTTAGGCAAACGTGATGTAATTCTTGAAAGAATGAAAATTCAGCGATTAAATGGAATTTGGCTGCAAAGAATGCACTGATATATCCGCTACATTTGTTCTTGTAGCAATTCTGTGAACATTTATGTGGGCATTGGCATACCATGGCTCATCGACACATTGTACAACTTCATAGCATACAGGGAACCATTGCAGATAGAGAATGCAGAGGGACTTAGCTACTCTTTGCTCGTTTTCTTCTCGACTTCAGTAGGCTGTATCGGGGTTTTGGTATTAAGGCGTCTTGTTTTTGGTGCAGAACTCGGAGGTCCAAAACTTTGGGCTTGGATTACTTGTGCGTATTTCATGTTACTATGGCTTATTTTTGTCACGTTGTCGTCTTTGAGAGTTTCTGGCATCATTTGATTTTCCCATTTCCATTTATCTACTTATTTTGCCGTCTTCATATACAAGTCCATTCTACAGACTTAGGACTCAAATGTTGCAGATTATGGATTTTAATGTTAAAGCACCTTTAGTTTCTTGATTCTGATGAGGAAAATAGTTAGAAAAATATGAGATGCACGTGTCTTTAAACATTATTATGCGAGACATTAATGACTTTTCTTGTTTTACATTTGTTTCATTGCATTCAAAGATTGAAAATTTAAATTAGCATTACAAGGTATTTATAGAAATTTTTTGAATCCAAACTAAACTACAATTCAATTAGCTCCAAAAGAGTACGAAACATGGGCTTTCCTGTTTGGACCTTATGCTATGCAACTTAAAATAACTCGATTCACAAAAAAGACATACATTGATTTTGCTAATTCGTATTGGAAAGGACCAATGAGACTCGAAAGAGAATCCAGTTGCATGGATTTGATTTGAAAATGGACAACAATCTATTGATGATTTGGTTCTGGTTTGTCTCTCATTCTTTCAAAACTCTTTTCTACGTTCTCATTTTCAACTACAAATTCACACAATAAAACATTCTACACAAACTCAAAAATTTTTCTTACTTTTTAACCACACATTTTCCAAAAAATTTATTATTCAAAATAATGTTTTTCCAAAAATGGTCATCAAACAGATGCTTGATATAATCTTCTCTTATTGTTAAAACATTTGGCATACCATAAACAACAGGACACAAACTGCTTCCAGACAAGGCAAATAAACACCAAAAAGTCAGAAACTAACAGCCTTAGTAATGGTACAACCATGTTCAGCGCTTATTTTTGCAGCCAAACACAATTTCGGTAAGAAACTGTCTAGTAATAGAGCCCCATTCCAGCAACGAAAAGCTACAAACCTGATAAAACAGTAGGATACAAAAGAAAACGTCATTTCAATTCCCATTTTACTTTTCATCTACTTTCTCCTTAGGCTGCAGCACCTGAACAAGCTGTCACCGGAGCATCATTGTGTTGTTTCACAGAACTGTATTTCCGGGTGATGAATCTGACAAACCAGAAATAAAAATATCAATGCAGATTCCATATAGTTGCAATCCAGAATTCGGCTGGCCGGCTAAATATATAGGCTTCTTAAGTAATGCAAGGGCATCAGCCTCTCCATAAAATAAACAACATTAGGCATGGAGCGTGTTACACCACAAGCTTAGCCGTGCAGGTCTGCCCAGCACTTTTTACACCCATAGTCACAAGGTTCTATATGATATGGAAACTAGAGAGTACCATATCTCATGTTTTTCTGTCATGATATTCCACAAGTATATTATATTTATGAATGTTGAAAAGAGCTTGATGTGTATCAATTTACCTAAAGAAATCCCTCCACAGAAGCTCATACATTAGCCAGTTCATTCCAGTATCTGATGACTTACTACCACCATCTTTCTTGTTGTAGGAAGCAGAGATTAGACTGAAAATCACAAAGCATCCATTAAATTGAGGAACCATGTATCCACCTTGTGGAACTTATAAAAGAGGAGGAAATAAAATAAGTTACTTTATCATACCTTGAAGTAGACTTCTTCAGCTCATCAAACATGGAGCGAGGAGAAATACATCCCATGGCCAGCCATGGGGATATTTTGCAAGAAAAGTTTGCGCCAAATATGCTCTCGTTAGCCCCATTCTCAGATCCCTTGTGTGGTTTTGCCTTGCATTCTGCTGCAAATTTTCTCAGCCTCAGCAATGCTTCAGTCTCTCCTCCCACAAGAGAAGCATCAGCGGCTGGTTTTCCATTCTACAAGATGGGAGCATATAATGTTAATTTAAAGGTAAAACGGTTAAACTCCATCCTCATTGTTAACACGTTTCATCTAAAAGTTTAAACTGTTAAAGAAGTGACATATTTATTTGTTTGAACTTTTTCAACATGCCCACGCAGTGTAGGCCTAATTTATTTTTCTCAGAAAAGGTTTGTGCACAATTTTTCAAAATTGAGTGGCAGTGAGACATGAGCTCAAGATACTATGTTGAACCATCTCATCTAAAAATTTTATTCATTTAGCCTTTGTGTGAGAGAGCTTTGAAAGATATATTTTTTGGAGAATGTGTAGCCATAGCGAGACAAAACACTTTAGCAATTGCACGAAAAAATACCGCTCAGTAGGTACTAGGTAGGGAAGAGTTATGAAACGTGAAAATAATTTTTTTTTTTGGAGAATATAGAGTTGAAAATGATTGTTTGAGAATCATTCAGACATGCTCTTAAATTATCTTCCAAACCTATATCTATCTCAACTAGCTACTATATTTTTGACATATTATGCCATAGTGAAACAGGTTTTAACAATATTATTGTAAAGATTTCCCACTAGTGAAGTTTTGATCAGTTAAAATTAAAGTTAAAACAGTTAAACTCTATTCCCATTGTTAACATGTCTCATCTAAAAGCACTGCTCAACAACTCATCGAAGTTCCAGTCACTTCCCAGCTCCCCCTGCCCCTCTCTCTACTTTATAGCTACAAATGGATAAACTATGCACTTCTCTGAATTTAGTAATGCAGTACATAAGTCAGGCGAAACTAAAACAAATGGTGCTAATGGCTCCACTTGACAACTCGTCCAGGTTATACAAGTTTCACAGCTTCCCCTGCCCCTCTTTCACTAATTTACTTGTTCGCATTACAATATCAACACTTATAACAACAAATTAAATTCATTCTCAACAAATTTGGGTCGACTACATGAATCCCTTTTTACCCCTCCATTCAATTCATTGCTAAATCTATGGAAGTTTCACAGCTTCCCCTGCCCCTCTTTCATTACTGTACTTCCCCTTTGCACTTCCGAATCAAATATTCTAACAACTAACTAAACCTTATTATCAACAAATTTGGGTCGACTGCAAGAATCATGTTTTACCACTCCATTCAATTCATTGCTAAGAAGGTAGATTCAAACTTTTATATCTTTAGCAACCACAACTCGCCCATGTTAGCTTTGCTCTAGTGCATCAAAAATTCCGAAGTGGGAAAATTCACGAAGCCTAAAAATATAAATTTCCCTCAAGAACCAATAAGACGCGCTCTTAGAAATCAATGAGTAACAATTGTGCATACATACAAGCTTGTACATTTCATAAATTATTCATTGAAGCTCCACGATATCAGATCAAAACTAACAGCGTCTATTTCATTCACATTGAATCAAGAAATCATCGAGCAAACCAAAATTCATACCTGACCCGTGGTTGCATTTGGGTTAAGACCCAAATCCACCAATGAAGGTATCTCCCCGGGCTCCACGTCCCCTCGGGCAGGTAACCCCCTCATCTGGTCTATCGCCTCGATTGTCTTCCTCACCTCCAATCCTTTCACTTTCTCCTTAAAACCCCCGTAATTTGTAGGCATTTCCTCCAACTTAAATGGCAAATCCTCCAAATGGTGTAATGTGCTTCCCCAGAAGTACTTCACCTCTACTCCCTCATCCTTCATCACCGTCTCGATCTTCTCCTCTGCTTTCACCTCATTGTTAGAAACCTCCCTGTGCATAAAGACTGCCTCAGCCCCCACAGCCTTGGCCAGCTCCACCAGCACACTCTCGGGCGTCCCAATCCGGACCACAAGATCCGACCCGCGTGCCTGCAGATTCTTCCTCAAATTAGAAACGGATTCTATCAAAAAAGTGGCACGATAAGGGCCTGTCTTATCGAATCCCGACGAAGATTTCCCATAATCCCGTGGGTCAAAGCAATAAACTGGAAGTACAGACATGGACTCATTATGGGCAGAAGTAAGGCACTCATTGTCATGGACTCGTAGGTCATTCCGGAACCAAACAATGGAGGCACGACGAAGGGCCGCGGCATTGGATGGCTCAGAGGGCCGAAGGGGATTCAGAGTCAGTGGGCTCTGAAGTGGGTTTGCAGAAATGGTCGATTTGAAAAATGGCTTCGCAGGTGACAGTGAAGAGGAAATTGAAAGATGGGAAAGCGATGAAATTTGAGATGGGATTTTCACCTTATTTGGAGGATTGAAGATTGAAGCGATTTTCTGGGAAGGGGAGAGAAAATGGGAAGGAAGAACAGCGGAAAGTGATAAAGAAATTGAAGCTATAGGAATGGAAGAAATCTGGGTTTGATTCTGGTCATCTGAAGGGGCTTGAGATTCAGGATTTTCTATATGAATTTGGATTTTGGAATCCATTTGTGGAGAATGGAGAAGATGAAGATAAGCTTCTTAGCTTGTTCTACTCCTCTGGTTTGGCTGTGTTTTGGTTTTTCTGATGGGGGTTTGGTGTGTGTAATGTGTGCGTTCGGTAGTTGGTGTGTTTGGTGGGATGTTACTAGTACTATGAGGCTGCTGCATGATTGGTTACAAATTTGATTTCTTCTGTCTAATGAATATTATTGAGAAAATAATGTATTTTAAATAATAACAAGATAAAAAATATGTGGCTAAAAAGGTAACTAAAATTATTGATGTAATGAAAAATATTATTTTATTAAAAAATGTATGATTGAAGATGAATTTTGAATAATGTGCGTCAAAAAGGCTATATAAGAAAAAATAATGTACGTAAAAGATGTGTATAATAAGCTATAAAGGTGGTTCAAATTCTTGATGAAAAATGACCTTATAAATTACATCACACCTAACTTTTATTTTCAAAACTTGAAACGGCAGGAGCAATGAAATGTTGTCTTATACACCATTTGAGCGCCATTTTTAACAAAAAGTTAGTTTTGTAATAATATTTTTTTGGATATTGTGTGATTAAGAAATGGAATAAAAAATTGAATTTACTAGTAAATTATTATATTTAAAGAATGTGATTAAAAATAGGGGTGTCGATTTGACTCGTCAATTCGGGGAGCTTGCGGCTCGATCCGAAATTTGAGTTTACGTGTAATATTATTTCATTGAAAAATGCGCACATTCTAATATTTTCTAACATCCACAATTTATACAACCTTGAAACACACTATCGAATAGGTACTTAGAATACGGTAGTTAGGAGTAAAGACTCGTTTAAAATAGAGAAGTTTCCATTTCACCTTCTAAATTTAGACCCTGTTTGGTGGCAATTCTTAAAAAAACATAAAAAAAAATAGGGGAGTGTTGAATAGTGTTTTAGGAGAATGTGTCGTTGAAAAGCAGAAGAAACTTAAATTACATGCAAAATATTATATTGCCCCCATTTGGTACATATTAAATTTTTCATTTTCATTTTTCTACACATTTTTAATCACACAATTTTTAATAAAATAATATTTTTCATCACATCAATAACTTTTCCTTTAATTTTTAATTACGCATTATCCATCGATTTACTATTCCAGAATACATTTTTCTAAAATAATGTGGCTCAGACACACCTATTGTGTAAATGTATGTTTGAAAATGAGTTTGAAAGGGGGGAGAATCAAATATGAGCTTATTCATCACTAAGCATCTATTTGGTACACATTAAAATTTTCATTTTCATTCTTCTACTTATTTTTAACTACACATTCTTCAATAAAATAATATTTTTCATCACATCAATAACTTTTCATTCTTTTTCAATCACACTTTCTTCATTAATTTACTATTCCAAAATATATTCTTTCAAAATAACGTGAATCAAACACACTCTAATAAATAAAAAGACTAACAATTTCTATTATCCTAAAAGAGTCAATCCGCCAGGTACTATTCATTTTGAAGCATTTTCGTTAGCCCAAATTGTCCCATATCCATCCCCTACTATTTACACCAACTGCCCCTATATGTCTTCCGCTATTCACACGTGGGTTAATGGTAATTTGGATTCCTACAATTGTTGACTTTAATATTTTCTCTATGACACAACATGTCGAGTACTGTTCATTTTGAATCATTTCCGTTTACCCATTTTACCCTTAAAATCTTTGACACCTTCGAGTAAAAAAATATCTCTTTATTTTGTGTTCCCATTTTATCCCCACTAAACATCATGTTTTTCCCCTTTTATCCAATCATTTATTGTTTATGACGGTTGTTACATATATGACAAAAAAAGAAACGAAAAAAAATGCAGTCTCAATTGTTGACTTCACATGTTTTTATATATTGAAGAACCGAAAAGCTAGGAGTAAAAATATGTAGGTGCCGAAAGATCACTGTATTTTCCTTCACTAAGGCGGTGCTATATTTTTGTATTTTTGAATACCTATCGCATTACATTTAGTTAAAAAGGAAACTGATATTTACAATAACTTTTGATCTTTTTGTAGTCGATTGAAAATATTAGTCTATTTATATTGGAGAAGTAATGAAGAAAAAATTATTCTATCATTGTCCTCTTTACAGCTTCTATAAATCTTGAAAATATTGATTTTACTCCATTACCTTCTTCAGCTTATATGAGCAAATTTTGAAGCTCTGGTATTGCAACAAAATATAACCTTGAGAATTTCATAACTTTATTGTTCTTTACTGTTAGTATTTATATGTAAAAGTTATTTTTGTTTCTATTATTATTACTTTTGCATGTTTAGATATTTTTTGTATTTTTAAATACCTATCACATTACATTAGATTTTGTTCCCATGTTAAGATAAAAAAATAAAAATTAAGACTTCCGCGTGTGGAAGCTTTTTAAATTTTTTTTTCAATAACATTCTCCATTTTTTTACTTGCTTGCTTCATTAAATACATACATAAAATTAGAATTTATTTCGTGTCTCCGCACTCATGCCTTTTTTTATTTCTTATTTTTTTCTAATAATTATACTTATTTACATTTCACACAATTTATAAATATAATTTCACTTATTAATAATTTAATTTAAAAATATTAGAAAATATTCAATTTCATACATACATGAAAATTAAAATTTATTTCGGGGGCGTTGTCTATCAACCCCCACGAGGGGGCGCTGCCCCCTCGAGCCTCGACCCCTGCGACCTCCACCATTTTTTTCATTCAATTATATACCTTGCATATGATATTTTAGTATAAAACGTAAAACAATTATTACATATTTGACAATTAATTCGTACATTAAGGATGTAAAGATCTTTTCTTATGTGTGTACAAAATATCTATTATCCTCTTACTAATAAAAAATATTTTTGACAGAGCCACAGTTATTGATTAAGGTAGCTTCCCATTTGGTCCTTCCTTTTCTATCTGTACATCTTTCTATTCTTGCTTTCCCATTTCATTTTTATATTTCGTTCTTATTGAAGCATAGAATAAAAGAGAGAATTGAACCCAAAATCCATTTGTTAAAGTCTTAAATATTTTGATTGCTAGTCTTCTTATGGTTTAAAGCTGTTGAAGAGCTGAGAGCTACCAGAGGTGGTAGTTGTGTCGATGAAACCCATCGACATGCAAGCGACGATGAATTAGGGTTTTGAGAGACAAACATTGATTTGCAGGTGTTCTGGCGATGAAAAGGATCGTTGACCCGCTTCTCCAAATACTTTGGAAGTAATTTTTCTTGTAACAAATCAAAACTTTATCGTGATGAAACAAATAAACTAGTTAATTTATTGTTTCATATATTGATTCCAACTTACATGGCAGATGATTGAAATTAGAAAAGGCAGCAGATTTAAAAATAAGCTTGACACAACAGGTGACATTATCAAAGTTCATTTCCTAACTCTATCTATTATATATATACGCTAACATAACCTCAAACATAATATAGCCCATGCATTGCATGGGCCAAGACTAGTGAAAATAAAAGTCTGTTGGAGTTTCATATTTTTATTTTTAGTTGAAAATGCATTTTGGAATAGAAATTTGATGGAAAATGTGTGGTTAAAAAGTAAGATTTTTTTAATTTGTACGTAATATTACTTTATTAAAAAAGGCAGAATTGAAAATAAAAGAAAAAATGTATTTTGAAAATAATAGGACCAAACAAGGCCAAGCAAGTCCCCATTTGGTCCTCACCATTTGCTATTATTTGATATTATAATTTTTGAAATAATATTTTTTTGAAAGATATAATTTTATTAAAAAAATTCGTGATTGATAGGCCTTGTTTGATCTACATTATCTCATTAAAATGAAAAATATGACCGTTATCTATCACATTAACATTTAAATTCAAATGTTCTATCTCTTGTGTGGGTCAATAACCACTATATTTTTTATTTTCATTATACAATAATTTGACTCAAACCGGGCTATAATTTTAACGAGTTCAAACTGAGGCTAATTTTTAAAACATGGTAGCAAGTATGGAATCCGCGGCAACGAGTCGTGCTGGGCACTGAGTGTACATGACAAGTCCTCCTGTAGGCTTCAAGTATTCCCATCTATTAAAAACCCCACCCAGCACCAAAAGCCCTCCAAAAATTTCCCTATTTCTGTGTGTGTATCTGTAAGTAACAATGGCGATTAGCATTCTCACAGTCGATGAACTCCGAGTTCAGCTGGCCCAACGAAACCTCAGCACCTCCGGAACCAAGCCTACTCTGGTTCGTCCATTTCATTTTCAACATTTTTCGATACTTTAACGCAATAAATTCAAATTTATACTAGTTTTTGGTTCATTATGTATAGGATCTAATTACTAACTCATGATAATCCTTTAGATATAGCTGTGTGTGCATATAAATCACTTGCACAATTGGGACCTGATTCATTATAGAGAGGTCATGCGTATTCATTTAAATAGTGTCTTTTCAACAGGTTCGGAGATTAGAAGCGGCAATTCGAGAGGAGAGTATGAAAGCAACAGATTCAAACAATGATTCTGATGTTAACCGGAAGAGGCAAAGGGATTCAGGCACTAAAGATTCTGCTTGCGACGCACCAATGAAAATTAAAGCAGTTGATGAGTTTCGAAGCATGAATGTAAAGGAGCTTCGTGAACAAGCCGCTCTTCGAGCAATTTCAACCGCTGGCACCAAGAAAGAAATATTGGAAAGGCTCTGCACAGACGTTGATGAGAATTCTGGCGACAATGATCAAGGTACTCGAATTTTTTATTTTTATTTTTTGTGGTTTTATGCACTCATGAGTAATGAAGTTTTGCAATATAAGTATTTATGAATTGATTTGTGATATTCTGTCCTGGTTTTTCTAAATTGTTGTCGTGTATGTGAACATACCGGTTGATTCAGCAATTTCCTGACTGCATTGTCTACTGTTTATACGTGTTAGATTCATTCATTTTTGTAACAACTATACTAGGTTCTAACATGGCGTGTATTTATGACATTATTATGGTGGTAAATTTATGGCAGCCAAAGAGGAAAGCAACAATGAGAAAATGGTTATAGCAATGAAGAAAGGTTCTGCTGTATTAGACAAATGGCTGCCGGAGCGTATTAAGGCTCAATTCCACGTGCTACAAGTAGTAAGACTCACCCTTGCGCAAATTTAGAAAAAAGATTGCGAATATAATCCTGTTTAGATGTGAAGTGCCTATTGTGCTTTCAATCCAATTTTGAGAATAAGAAATTCCTTTTTGTTTGACTCTTTCTTATCTTTTGTAACTTGTAATGCAGGGTGATGAAATCTATGATGCCATGTTGAACCAAACAAATGTTGGGGGAAATAATAACAAATTCTATATGATTCAAATTCTAGGTTTTGCTTCGATTCCTATTCTTTAAAGTCCATACCAATAACAAATGAGTTATCAACAAATTCTGATTCTTTCTACTATTATTCACTTAAGTGATTTGAGATCTGTACATTTTCACGTTAATGTCATCTGCTTGTACTCTTATATTTGACTTCTGGTTGCAGAATCCGATGATGGTGGGAAATACATAGTTTACAACAGATGGGGAAGAGTTGGTGTGAAGGGTCAAGATAAGTTGAATGGGCCCTATATCTCACAACAAGATGCAATTTCTGAATTCGAGCAGAAGTTCTTTGACAAGACAAAGAACAACTGGTCCAATCGAAAAGAGTTTGTCACTCACCCTAGGAGCTATACTTGGTTGGAAATGGACTACAGTGAAACTGAAAAAGAACCATCTGTGAGTTGTTTTTAAGCTATATGTTAATGTTTTGAGTGGAAAAAAAATTTATATGCATATAGTTAGACCTTTCTCTTTTTCAATTTTCTGATTGATGCAAAATTTGGACAGTCATGCGCAATTCCCAAAAAGAAAAAAAAATAATAAACAGTGCAGGGATGGTTCAAATATAATGAAGAGAAAACAATAAATTCCTATTATATCTCATTTAGAGTTCGTCCATTTTTTCACCTGTAGTTGTGGATGTAAGGCCTTAACAATGATTTCCAGGTTCAAGAAGAGCGTAAACCTACAATGAAAGTTGAACCGCAAGAATCAAAGCTGGAGGCCAGCATTGCAAAGTTTATATCTCTTATTTGCAATGTCAGCATGATGAAACAACAAATGATGGAAATAGGTTTGTACATAATGTTTTGGTTTCTATTTTGTTTAATAAACGGCATGTCTTTTTAGATGTCCTCAGCCTTTTGTACGTTAACATCTACTTTTGCAATTTCTTAAACCCTCTCTCCAATTTCCCAATTCCTACTGTGTTCAGAAGCTCCATCTTCTGTGTCCATGTTGTTGAATCTAAACATTTAGAACTCAAGCCACGCAAGTTAGTGACCAAGTTTATGCTCATTTAACGTCAAAAGTTGGTTATGTAACTTCTAGACTACAAAATTACTAATTTTGGATGTGACAGCTTTTATTCTATGCTTAGTGTCATTGTAATTTTTCAGTGATTAAAAATTTTTGTTTTATCTCGTAATAGGATACAATGCTGAGAAATTGCCATTGGGAAAACTAAGCAAATCAACAATTTTGAAGGTAAGGCATAGGTTTTAAGCTATGCTTTTAGTTCTGTTTGCATTTGTACTGCATTTAGCTACTAAATTATGACCTATCCCATATCACAAGGGTGGGTCCACCCATTTTCCACTTTGGATATTAGATGTTATTTCCCAGTCTTAGGTTCACAGCTGTTTGAAGTCAGAAATGATCAAAAGTTATTGGCAAATGTGCAAGTTTTTATCTAGAATATTGTATTGTAGTTAATTCTTATTATGAACGCATGTGACTCCTGACTTTCTAAGAATTGTTTTAAGAAATCAATATGAACACAGGCTTCTGTGTCCTGCTAGTAACATGCCAGTCTAGTTTGTGAAATATTTCTAATTATCTGCATCATGAGTCCCTGACATTATTTTATTTTCTGGTCGGTTTTCAAGGGATTTTTCATCTTAGGAGATCCCAACAGAAGTTTCATGTCAACTAACCATGGTTTGTGAATAATAAATTTTATGATGCTGAATGTACTTTTCTCTCTTATCATATCTCATTTAAACTTGCTTCATAATATGCCAGTTCTCTCCTTATCAATTGTTCACACCTCATAATTTCCGTTGCTTTAACTTGCGCCCATGCAGGGTTATGATGTCTTGAAAAGGATTGCTGAGGTGATCAGCAAGTCAGATCGGAAAATGCTTGAGCAATTAAGTGGGTAAGCATTCATTTGGTCAGTTTCCAATTCTTACATTAAGGTCGCATGTTGTGCATTTCTATTATAGAACTGAAATTCTTTTGCCAATTTGTCATTATGGTATACATTAAAATTTTCATTATCATTCTTCTACTCATTTTCAACCACACATTCTTCAATAAAATATTATTTTCTATCATTTCAATAACTTTTCCTTCTTTTCAACCACACATTCTCTATCAATCTACTATTCTAGAATACATTCTTCCAAAATAATGTGACTCAAACACACCCTAATTTTTTGGACTTTCATTTTGTTAATTCTAAGACCTAGGATGCCAATTTCTAATTCTATGACATAAAACGTGCAATTAAATAGTCACGATCGATTTTAGCATCTTCAATTCTATCAATGTTTAAAACATTCTTGCTTTCACAATTTGACAAATGTTCTACGAGTTCGTGATTCACAATTCGACCAGTGTTCTGATGATTAAATTCTAAAATTCTAACACCTTTCCAATTGTCAAGAAGTAATCAATCACAATGGAATTTAATGTGCACATGCTAAAGCAGTAAATAAAGGACAATAACACGTAGTTATTTTAGGTGGTACACAATAATGGGAAATCCACAAGCCTCCAGACCAGAAAAAAATCTACTAGAATAGCTCAAAACACAATTCAATTCGAAAATACAAAATAAATAACCAACACTAAAATTTCTACCGGAATAGAACTGGATTTAAAAGAAAAATTAAATCAATCAATGATTCCTTTTCTTAACCACATTTGGAATGGATCCACAAGCACCGGCCTTGACCTTACATCATTCCTGAATTTGTGTTCGGACCCCGATTGTGTTTTGGAACATTAACTACCAATTTCGGATTTCTGCCACTCCACAACTTTTCTTATTGACCCTCCAATGCTTTTCCTTGAGGAACCACTCTACTTAAATTTCATATCAATAAATAAATTGGTTTGGTCAATTAACAAAAATCAAGAGCATAAGAGTAGCCTTAATTTTTGCAACTAAAATCAGTTCATACCACAATTGGTTTTGACACATAACATAGACAATTAAAACATCAATGACCAAAATTTGAAGCTAACTCATGCAATTTAATTGGCCATCAACTACTTTGGGCAATCTGTTGAATACCTAAAAGAACAAACATGATCATGCATCATTATCTAAAATTACAACACGTTTTATTTTGACCAATCAAAATAAGATGCAATTTTCCAATTTTTAGATGACATGCAAATATTAAAGGCTTGTTTGTGCCCCATTAAAATGTTAAGAATGCATTTTACAATACTAAATTGATAGAGAATGTGGTTAAAAAATAAGGAAAAATTTTGGGTTTGCGTATAATAGTATTCTATTGAAGAATGTGTAGTTGAAAAGAAGAGAGAAAAATATATTTTAGAAAAGATGAGAATCAAACAAGGGTAATTATAATTGATATGAATGAGTTACACATTAAGCATGAACCACTATCCACCATTGAATGATATAATTGCTTATGGCTCACAAACCAATTAAAACTCAATTTTAGCCAACCAACATTGAAAATAGGATTCTTTCTTGAGTTCACATGCACACACATTGATTCAACATATGCCATTTAATCCTCACCTGTTTAGGAGATTTTGTCAAACTAGTTATTTAAACGGTGTTATCTTTAACAAGATCATTCTAATTTAACAATAAGAAAGCCAATGTCAATTAAAATAAAAATTTCCTTGAAGTCTATTTTTCTTTACACAGTTGATAAAATTGTTCTACTTGAGAGTGCTTACATTCTAATCTGTTAGTACTGTTTCAATTGCAGGGAATTTTACACTGTAATTCCTCATGATTTTGGTTTTAAAAAAATGAGTAAGTTCTTTTCCTTCTTGCATTGCCTTGGAGGCTTCTTTTTTGCCTATTCATCAGTTACCCTTTTAAAGCACTGTGGCTGCTGATTTTTTCTCTAATTAGGAATAGGCTAATGATTTCCTGTGTCTCATTCTGGGGGAATCTTTGTGTTGCTTTTGTTGCACTTGTAATTGGCTCAGTGATGTGTATGATAACAGGTCAGTTTATCATCGATACTCCCAAAAGTTAAAAAGCAAACTGGAAATGGTAATTTATTTTCCAATTCATTAGCTATATCTTTTTCTTGCAGTCACTTGCATTTATGCTTGGATGTACCAGTTTTTTCTATTATATATGAGGTTGTCATTTTTCATTTCTAGGAGGCCATGGCTGGTGGTTATTAGTAACTGATGTGGTAAATCAGTGAGTACCCCATCATCAAAAGCCACCCACATTTACTTTAATTGTCAAGCCTCTTTTCAGTTTCATTTAACTTTGAAATATACAAAGCCCTGTTTGGTTCAACTATAAAAGTGGATCAAAATCTAAATTAAAGTCAACATTAATTTTAACCACACATTTCATCTCAAATTTTCAACCATACATACTAAAAAATCTGATTTTTATCTAAACCAAACAAGGGCTGACTATAATTATCGATAATTGTGTGGGAGAAGGCTTTGTTGAGTTGAATTTAATAATTATAGTTTCTAATGCTTGCAAAAATTTGAAAGGTTGAAGCACTTGGTGAAATTGAGCTTGCAACAAAGTTGTTGGCAGATGATATTGAAATGAAGGTATGTTCTATGACTCTTTAAGTTTCCTCAGAATTGAGTAAATTCAATTCCCTAGGAGAACACAGACATTAGCTCAAATGTAAATCCTGCTGCATCTATGTTATTAAAAAAAAAAAAAAGCAACTGGAAATATGCAAGCATAATGTACCTAGCAAATGCACTATACCTGAAAGAAGGGTGTTTTTTTAGTCACATGCGCGCTTTGGCGAGGTACCTATTAGTTACTCTTGGATTTGTGAATGTTTTAGAGAAGCTCTTCTTTTAGCTTATCCTATATATCATTTAAGAGTAATGGTACTCAAATCTTCTGGCATGCTAACAAATGCAAAAGTGGACTGCACTAAACATGTGATCATATTGATCCCAAAAATGGGATACCATTTATTCCAAATATACTTGGGGTGGGGTATATGGATCCATTTTTGCTATTCTATTCGTGTGAAAGGTCCAAGGAACTACCTATCATATTGATAATTTAACTAAGTTGCTGGTTTTGTCATCTAGTTTTAATCTATATTACATACTCTCCTAGGGTTTGACATATCTTTAAGGATAGATTTCCAGTGCCTCTTTTCATAGATAGAAAAATTATCCAGCCTTCATAAAAAGAAGCTAATTACTCAGGTGCGTACCAAAAAAGTATTACCGATTCATTTTAATTAGTTAATTTGGCTTTGGGCATGTGACCTTGTAACATATATTTGCTTAAAATGAGTGCTTCGGTCTAATCTCTGCGAGCCACATTTTGAAATTTTTCCTTCACTGGCGTGTAGGATCCCTTGTATTCTCATTATCAACGGCTTCATTGTGAATTGGTGCCACTTGAAGTTGGTTCGAGGGAACTTTATATGGTATGCCTTCCTTTTTTTCTTTTCTAGCAGCTGGCTAACCATAAAAGTATAGAATATTTCATACCTTTTATCTCTGTGCTACTCATCACCACACTCTTTTCTCAACCCCTAGAAAATTTATCTACATCTCAGATTGAGAAGTACATGAAGAATACTCATGCAAAGACGCATTCAAATTATACTGTTAATATTGTTCAAGTATTTAAGGTGTCAAGAGAGGGTGAAGCTGAACGCTTTGAAAAGGTAAACATCCCCAATAGGAGACTTTTTTTTTTTTTTTTTTTCCTTTGGATTTTTGGGTAGTTGTTTTGCCCTGTATAAAATTTTTCTTCTTGTACGGTCTCAACATGGATCAGTGCCATTTTAATCCTGACACGAGCTCTCCTCTCCTATGAGCAGTTCTCTAAAATAAAAAATAGAATGCTTCTGTGGCATGGTTCTCGGCTCACAAACTGGACTGGAATTTTGTCCCAAGGTTTATCTTTTTTCTTCAATTCAACTTTTTTGTGCCGTTTATTCACTCACTATGTGACTAGGTGCGAGTTATGAAAAAATGCCAGGTTTGCACATTGCTCCTCCGGAAGCTCCAGTAACAGGTTACATGTTTGGGAAAGGTGTTTATTTTGCTGATATGTTCTCGAAAAGTGCTAATTATTGCTATTCAAGTCCTACTACCACCTCTGGTGTGCTGCTTTTATGTGAGGTGCTTTATGTTCTTTTCTTTATCCTTTTTGGATTTGCATCTAATTTAATATCGTTCTTTTGTCTCTTCTTTTTTTCATCCCCCCGGCCCTCCCAACCTTTTTTTTCCCCTCCCCCCCCCTTTTTTTTTTTTATGTTTTTTTTCTTTTAATTTTGTTTTTTCTTTCTTTTAGTTCTTTTTTTTTTTTCTTATATTACATCTTTTACTATTGTTTTTTTTTTTATCTTTACCCCCCTCCCCCGCCACCCAAGTAAAGAATGTTTCTCTTCATGGGGGCAAAATTACATTTTGACATTGGATAGAAAGGACATAATGCAATGTCCCCTAATTGATCTTCTTTAGCCCCCGTTTGACCCCCATTAATTTCTCTTCGTCTTATCAATGACACATTTTTCAATAAAATAATATTATACGTAAACTAAAAATATTCTTTTTAATAACATATTTTAAAAAAATCATTATTCCAAAAATTATAATCTCAAATAATGAGGGCTAAGTGGAATGTTAGTGTTTGTTTGGGAGAGAGATTTGAAGTGAAAAATGATTAATTTTTTATTTTTTTGCATTTTTTTTTGAGATTGTGTGGTTAAAAGTATGGAAATTTTATGGGTCCACGTGCAAGATTATTCTTAACCTGTTCAATTATAGGTTGCTTTGGGAGACATGGCTGAACTGCTAGCAGCAAATTATAATGCTGACAAGTTGCCCGCGGGGAAGCTTAGGTCTGTCATTTATGTATATTTTTACATTAGATTACGAGCATGTTTGACTAATCTAAAATTGTTTACTTGTAAGTAAACTTGTAAATTTAAAGTAAATAATATATTTATTGGTAAGAGTTGGAAATAAGTAACTCATTTTGATGGTAAGATAAAATTACTTTCAAAAGGAGCCATTTTTTTACTTGAAAATACTAAAAAAAGTAGTACTTTAAACTTACAATGCTTGAAGTACCCAGCTTATATAATTGTATATAGATGCATGGTTTTGCTCCATTATTGAATAATGATAGTTAATTTCATGCATTCCTTCTTTGCATTCTGAAGTATATATAAAAAACTTGGAAAAGAATAGTTATCATCTTACATTTAATTTTCAGAAACTAAAGAGATTGGGCGCCACGCTCCGCTCCAGCATTTTTTCTATAGGCTGAATGAAGTGGCTGAGAAGATGGTTTAACGCTCCGTTCGCCCTTAGAAAAGGCCTGAAAAAGCAAACCTGGGGCCCAAGGTATTAGCATTTAATGTTCACTTACCAATCTTGATTTTCGAGTCTGTAAGTAGTTTTCTATTTTGATATGTTCGTGTGATTTACTTTGCAAATCGGACCAGGTATCAAAGCTGCATTTGATTGTCTATTGCAGGGTAGTTTGTTGTACAACGAGTACATAGTATACAATGTGGATCAGATTAGAGTGCGTTATTGTCCAGTCGATCATTCAAATTCAAGACAACAACTGCAACTTTCGTCTTTTGGAGAGTAGTCCTTTGTACTTATTTTTCTCTCCAGATGTATAGCACAAGTTTCTTGAGTTTTTATTATACGAGGTGATTGTCCTCTCCAATGTATCAAACATGGCTTGTGGGATCGGATTACTATGTCCTTCGTGTTACCTTTCTCCTAGAGATTAATGTAATAAATTTTCTCAACGCTTATGAGACTCTTGTGACACGTCAACGTAGGTTGGATAATATAAATAGAAAAAAAATAAAAATTTGATCTATTAGGTTGTTGAGTGTTGTTTACCAAACATGAATAAGTCAATCCTCTAATTGTTTGTATGCCAAAAAATTTATATACAAGCAGATGCAGTTTTTTGCTAGTTTTCATTTTTATAATTATTTATTTTTATTTAGATATTTATGTTGGGTTAAGAATCTAATATTAATGAATGTGTTGTTGTATTTTAATAGGGTTAGCTCTCGCAAGTTCACAAACTTTCAGGTGAGATATTAAGAAGGAGTAGAATCATGAACTTCGTGTGCTTTCACATGAAAAATTTCACAGCATTCAGTTAACGAGTGGTCGAAGCATTTCGAACAACGCCCAACACTCAAAATACGAGGTTGACAATGGAGATTGAGTTGTGGGATTAATTGCACTTGTTCCTTTTTAAAATAATTGAAATTATACCCCAAAATAATTCTAAGAAACCAAAACTAAGATTTCTTAATTGGTTTCCTCTCCAATACACTTTCTAAATGGGTTCTTGGGGACTGTGTTTATAAAATTTTTTTTTTTTTTTTTTTGTTTTTTTTTTTTTTTTTTTTTTTTTTTTTATATTTTTAAAAAAAGTTAAAAATCGAAATGTAAAAATAAAAAATAATTAAAAAAAAAAACATTTAATAAAACCTAAGCCAAACATGTATCAACTATTTTGTTTAAAACTTTCCATGCTGTAATGACCCACACACTTTCTAGATCTTTTAGAGACTCCGCCGCCGAATCGGTTCAGTTCATTTGATGACACGTTAAGGACTCCATCGTGCATCCAATGGCTAGAAATAATGGTAGCGAATTTTCCCGACTTGTTGAAAGTTCTTCTTCTTAAAGAGGCGAAGTCGTTTACTCAATCTCGACGGCCACACGCATTAAAGTTTACCCACACAATATGAAAAGTTTTGACTTGGCAATATAAGTACGTGTTTGGTTGGCAAAAGATGTTTCAACAATAAACTTTCAATCATGCATGAATGGTATTCAATTTGATAATCATCAAGTGAACTCGATATTGCTTCTTGACATGACTATGAGAATACAATAAGGCCCTGTCTGACATGGATTTTAAGCAGAATTTCAGTTTATTTTTTAAACTAACTCAAACAAAAAAAAAGCAATAATCTGACCGTTTTAGCTATCATTTTAACCATTTCACTCAAAGGTGGGACCCAGCTTCCTTGCAAACGGTCAAATAATCAATTATGAAAATTCATGCCAGACAGGGCCTAAGTATTATGCCAAAAAAAAAAAAAAAAATCTTGTTCAATTCTTGCGGGGATGGGCCGGATGGCAATGGATTAATTTGAAAATAATGTTGATGAACTTGGATAATCGGTTCAGGTTTGAACAAATACGTAAGTTCGAGGTGTGAATAAATAAATTTGATTTTTCTCTTTAAATGGCTATATAATTGGGATGTGACTCCGCGAGTCATGGGTTTTCGACTCAAATTGTCATCTTTGTATTCTTGTTAACAATATCGAATAATATTTAGCTACGTCCATCCTGAGTCAGGCATAGCAAACGTACCTTAAGTCGCAAGTTGAACAACGTGCCCAAGTGGGTCAATGAGGAGGAGAAGAAACTTGAAAGTAATGGCATTGACTTGGTCACAATTATTCAATTTTAATTTTTCTTTTTCCCTCCTTCTAGGCTTCTACACCTTCACGCGTTCCTTATTTTTTTGCCTATAAATATGAACTTCTCCTCTCCTCGAATCTCAATTCAATCAATCCATAGCTCTTTCAGAAGAAAATCACAACACAATTTCTTGTTTTCGTTAAGGAAAATTGAAAATCAATGGCTCGATCATTCTCCAACGCTAAGGCGCTCTCTTCTTTCGTTGTTAATAGAATCTCTGCCGTCGTCACCAGGTAGGATATTTGATTTCCTGTGAATTTTGAAATTTTGTTTATAGTTTGGAGTAGTATTTGATCGGTTGTGATTTGTGAAATGTTTGTGCAGAAGGGGATATGCAGAGGCAGCATCACAGAGTGGTGTTTTCCGGCGGGTCGGTTTGTAGAGTGAGGAGTGGCTTCGTGAAAGTGATGTTGAAGAAAGGGGAAGAAAAGAATCGACCAAAACCTCGTGGCGCCGGATCCAGTACCGGATATTACCGTCCTGAAAATCAATCCAAAGAGATTGACGCCGCCGAGTTGAGGGAGATTCTATTGAAGAACAAAACCAGACAACACTAAACTGGAAAAACTGATTTTGAATCCAGTTTTGGTCTCAATTTATTCCCTTGGACTATGATCCTCAATAGATTATATTATATACTCCATAACTGTTGTAGCTCTGTAACTTCTGTTCTTAGGTGTAGGAACAGAGTGTTCATATTGAGGTCTGTGTTGCCTTGTTCTCATTACATAATAATGCAATATCTGAGTTATTTACATTTTGTTCATCAATTCTTTCTTTTTCTTTTTTTGCAGTATATTAATGAATCTGAGGAATTTAGAACAAAATTTATTTTTTTTCAAAGATTTTCTTCTTTAAAAGAATTTTAGATTTCAACGGGCTATTACAAGCTTTGAACTATGACGAAGAAATTAATCGTATAAAATGATATACTAGCGAGCGATTGATCAATTGAAGGATGAAAAGAACTAGATATAATTTCAGTATAAACAATAAATGACTTCAATTGTTTGTCAATTATTGGATTGTCCAGTGGGCATTTTAGGTACGAAATACATGGATTACGGGTAGGTTTCCATTTGGAACATGTGGCATAAACTATTTAAAGAAGACAACCCATTTCATAATTGAAGAGATCCCACACGCAACAGATTTTGCTTGAACATTACAGATATTAACTTAGGAATATTATAATGATTGTCGAAGGGATGCTATCAAAGGATGAATTACCGGTAAGACTTCATATATTTCTTGAACCATGCTATACGAACATATGGGATGACCAAACACACACACATAGGGGGGTTGTCATTTTTTAATTCAGGCAGGACCCACGTGCAAATGTGAGGGTCGATCAACCCCTATGTCAATTTTTTCGGGCACTTCATCAAAATCCACATTTCTTTAAAAGTCATATAGCGACATGCAAGATGAGCAACATTTACAACCGGAGGTGTAAATAAAATCGAGATGGGCAAACATTACTCATTTTTAGGACAGTATGACACGACCATATCAATATTGAACTAAACCTATTTTTTTATTTCATTTTTGGGACGGTATATATGACTCATTGGACATTGTTTCTCTTTTTAAGACTCAGTTCTAGTGATATGTTGTGCCTAGGTGAACTTTTCCATCTGTACGCTTCTACTCTAAATCGCAACAAAAGGATTTCGAAAATTGAACTTGAATATCAAATCAAAATCTATAGTTAAACCAAGTGTAAATAAAATAGTCAACACGTTCCTTTAAAATCCTATGAGCAAGTTGATATCAAGCTAATTCCATTAATGGAGGATCAAATTGAACTTGCATATGTAATCTATATATATACCTAAACCAAGTGTAAATACAATAGTCAACGCTCCTTAGAATCCTATGAGCTTCATAAGCTACTCCATTAAATGGTGTCCATCATCTCTACTAATTTTTTACAAACTAAAAGTAATCGGTTAGTTGAAACTCAATCGTAAATCACACACGATCATCTTCCATGAAAGAGAGAACTGTTTGCTTTGCATAGGGGGTACTGTACTCATAAATAGTGATTGTCTAACTTATTCGCACATGTATACAACACTTAAAACATTTTTTAGCAAAAAACCTCTAGCAAATTATAATATGAGCAACCTCGTTACTTCCCAAAATTCACCGCTAACTTGACTATAATAGACATTTTTTAATCCACAATGATATAAGGAACCAATGCAACAATTTTGAGAGGCACCTTTTTTCCTTTTTGTTGAAAGTTTGAAATGTATTGGACCAGCCATAGGGCCTCACTAGGCCCATGGGTTCAAAAATCTCTAAATCAGGGCTCAAAAATGAAAATTCTAAGGCTGGACTTCAATTTTAGGGCTCGTTTAATAGAATATGAAGGACACTACAAAACCCTAGTTACTCTTCGTTTTATGAAATTTTAGCACAGAAGGCGAGGAGGAAAGCGGCAGCACCACTAACAGCAGCCATGGTATGCCTACTCTTCATTTCTTAAAAAATGTAAAATTTTCTTTTTCTCATGTTCAAATTTTTAATTTGATTGATTTTTTTTTTTTTTTTTGTATTTAGGGTATTGATTTGGTCGCCGGAGGTAAGAGCAAGAAGACCAAGCGCACCGCTCCTAAATCCAATGATATTTACCTCAAACTTCTCGTCAAGGTTTCTTTACCTCTTACAATTTTTTTTAATAGTATATTTTGTGTGATCACATCAGAAAATTTGTTGAATGTTCGTATGATATGTTATAGTGTGATTGTTTACGTGACAGCTGTATCGATTCCTCGTGAGGAGAACTGGAAGCAAGTTCAATGCGGTGATATTGAAGAGACTGTTCATGAGCAAGGTTAACAAGGCCCCTCTTTCTCTCTCCCGACTCGTCACTTTCATGAAGGGAAAGGTAATATACTATTTTGTTATATATATTAATTTATGCTGTTGCTGTATTGTTTGTGTTTCAATGACTTCGTATATGATTTAGGGTTTAAATTGCCGTTCTTGTGCCAATTTACTTTTAGTATATTCTTTTGTTTCTTATTAAGCAAATTGTGTACATGCAATTGGTTGAGAAAGTTAAAAGGATTGATTTGAATATAAAATGCTTGCTCAACAGTATTTATATGATTTCAACATTGCTGTCCATAAATATCCGGAGGAATGAGTACAGCTAGCCTTAATGGGATACTTCAAGGGGAATATTGTATGGAAAAATGAATGGCACAAATATCAACAGAGAGATTCCACTAGAAACTAAACGAGTAGGCTACACACTAATTGATCAAAGTATTTAAGTCTAATTGCATGTTGATTTATAATTAACCTGCAATTTTTTTCTTACATATGGAATTCTGATGTTCAAGCAACTGGTAGTAAAACTTCTGCCCTTGATAATTTCATTATACAGTTTTGATTATATATTGTAAATGTTCAGTACGTACTACATGCTCTATGTATTTTTTTTGTCTGGGTACTGCTTGTATATTGCTATGTGTTGGACAAAATATCTTTTAATCAATTCTTAGTCGAAATTACTGTTTCTTTATATTGAAACAATTAGGTTAAATTTGAATCACATGACTTTTCAATACATGGTTATTGGTTTCTTTGTAGGAAGACAAGATTGCGGTGCTTGTTGGGACTGTCACTGATGATATTCGGGCTTATGAAGTCCCTGCAATGAAGGTAACAGCTTTGAGATTCACAGAGAGAGCAAGGGCAAGAATTGAGAAGGCAGGTGGAGAATGCTTGACTTTTGATCAGCTCGCTCTTAGAGCTCCTCTTGGGCAAAACACGGTAGCGACTATTCTAGTCTTTTTCTTGATGATTTTATTGTTGCTCATGTTTGATGTAGTTGTGGTGGTATAGAACGGTGGAAATGAGATTTTTAAACCAATAACATGAATTTTTTTTGTCTGTGATTTCAATTAAGTATGGAATGATTGTTGTGTGCAGTACTTTGATTCATTGTTTCCTTTGAACTAGCAATTAAGGTTTGATATGGATTCCTTTACTCATGAAAATTACTTTGTTAAAGAGTATTTTTTTTTTTGCTTGGTCTTGCGCACAGCTATGATTCTGCTGGTAAATTTTGCCTTTTTTGTTTGTGCAACATAAACCTTGTGTTGTTATAGAACTTCAAAATGTATGGGAATTTTTTTTAATATGCTTTAATCTTATGCTTCTCTGTAGTCCATCACATGAGCTGTGATTTTTTCCCTTTCCAGGGTTAAGTTTGTGTAGGATTGATTTAATGTGTGATATCTCTTGTCCAATTATGAAACCGTGTTGCGTTGTTGACTATATGCATATGATGTTTGATTTTCCAGTAATTTTTGTCTTTTGAGATGTGCTTTTGATAATTTGATTTACAATTGCTGTTGAACAGTCTCATTATATCATCTCCCTGGGTGGTGTTATTTCACAAATAATATTTTCGGACGGCAATGCTAATAGACAAATTAGTGACTCAATTTTAGAAGACTGATACAAACAATTTACTGTGCTGATTTGATGCAGGTACTTCTTAGAGGGCCCGTGAAGTCTCGTGAGGCAGTGAAGCACTTTGGTCCAGCTCCTGGTGTTCCACACAGCCACACCAAGCCATATGTGCGAGCCAAGGGTAGGAAATTTGAGCGTGCTAGAGGTAGAAGAAACAGCAGAGGTTTTAAGGTCTAAATTACCACCATTAATTATTACCAGGTTGTTGGCAGTTTTTTATATTTTATCAGATTTTCCATGAAAGATTTTATCCTATGTAATGCGTCAGGTTCTTTTTTTTTTTTTTGCGCTATCTCACATTTTTCTCTGGACACATTTGGCGTTGTATGCTTTTAAATATTTGAAGGATATAAAATGTTTGAGCTTTTAGACTTGTGCAATGATTCTCTACATCTGTCTATACATCGGCTGCCTGCTTTAGAATTATTTCTTATACGTATGTTGGGTGAAATGATTTGTTCAAGGTTTGAACCTAAAAAATTTGCTCATGCTTCAGTCCATATGATTCATTGGATCAATTTTTTAGGCCTGGCAATCATAAGAGCTGCGCCATTTATAGTGATCTGGGCCTATCAAAAACTTGTCATGCTGGAGCTGGTCAAGCACGACCATTGTACGCTTTAAAATTTCTGTTTATTAATGTGAAGTTAACATCTCAACTTTAATAGAAGTATTTCCCGAGTGGAAATGGCTGTGTGGGGATCTTTGTTGCATGTGACGGTATGTACAAGTACTGGCATTGCACTGTACGGTTTATACAAGAAATATTAAGACGAATTCTCCGGATTCAACCTTTTGCATATACGCCCGATGTCCGGCCCTTTTTTGCTGTTTTCCTTTGAACGAAAACACACAACTAATATTTGCTAATTTAATTTAAAAATTTGTGTAGCGCCTTTATTTGTTATTAGTAATGATAATCATTTAAAAGATAATCATCTGTCTATACGGCAATGACTCATTGTTTAATGTCTAAAAATGCAATAAATTTGAAGTGGATTATACGAATGTCTTTTATATGGTGAAAAAACCCATCTATTTTTAATTTTTGGTATAAAACAGGCTGCCAAATGTGAGAGTAGAGATGGCAAACGAGCCGAGTCAGCTCGTTTTGACGAACCACGAGCGGTTCGGGCTTTGCTCGGTTTGTTTTTTTACGAGCGGCTCGTGGGCTTGACTTTTTTTTTTCCTCTTTAAAAGGCTAATATTCTATTAAAAAAAAAAAAAACAAGCCGAGTACCCATTTTGGACGAGCTCCGGGCACAAGTCGAGCTCGTGTGGGCATGGGCCGAGCCGATTGCCACCTCTAGGTGAGAGGAACGGTGCCAGAGTACCTAATCAAAAGGGTTGTGCTATATGTACGCAATAATTTATTTAACGTTGTATCAACGAAGGATGTGACGAGATTTAATCATATCAAGAACTCATCAATTAAATAATTTTCTCACTTATATTTTGACACATTATGGTTATATAAGACATTATGTAAATAATTATGTATAATGGCCTCAAAGTTTTGTTTCATTTGTATGGCTGTCCGCGCCGCCAGAACTGCAGCCGCATCCACCTTGATCGCCACCCTGCCACTTCTTCAACTACGGCCATTTAATTTCAAGGTATCGATATCCGTGTCTTGAAATCACTTCCAACCTTCATTTATGTATCAAAAATTCAACCTACGACTCCGCTAGATTGTGCTTTGTGTTATCCAAGTTTGAAGATAATGAGAGTGGCCGGATCTAAACCGAATGTAACCACTGTTTTCATGTTGATGCATAGACATGTGGCTCCAGTCTCACTCTGACTGCCCACTCTGCGAATCCCAGTTCAACCAGCTAATGTTGAACCAGGCTGCTCCTCCTCTTCTTCATTAACAAAGTGCAGTTTCAACGGCAGGTGATCAAGATAAACTTGCTGGTATGACATGCAGTAATAAGTGGCGGAGCCACGTTCAGCCCAGCGTGGGCACAGGCACACTTAACTTTGGGTTTTTTTTTTTGTTTTAAAGGAGAAGAAAGACTTTCCATTTCTAAAATTGAAGAAGAAAAGATGGTTTTCAATTGTCCTTAATCAACTCCAATTTGATTTATTCTTAGTTATAACACCACTCGAAATGGACATAAAATTATGTAGTAATTTGTTTATCTCCTTTACCTAAAGTGGATTTTGCTAAAATGTATTGATAATAAAACATTTCCGTGGAGAAATATCGTAAATACGTTCTTAGGTTGGAAATGAAGTATACAAAAAATGAATTAATAACGTATTCAAAAAAAAAAAAAATCGGGGGCGCTGCTCCAGAACCCCCGTGGCCTCCCACCCCTTCACCTCTAAGCCCCCCCTAGTCTGACGGGCTGGCTCCGCCCCTAAGTATAAATGTGGAGGCTCCGGCAAAAATTTAGGTCCATGGAGCTCCACGTGGACTAGAGATGGACCGTGTTTCCCAAACAATTTCAATAGCTATTTTGAAAGACGCATAGAGGTTGGAATGAGATCGAGCGTGTTCACATTTTACAACAATGCTCAATTTGTCTTGATTTTCGATCGACAAACTAGATTTTTCGTGTATAGTTAGGGCGTATTATGCGTATGGGATAAATAATGAAATTTTAGTCTGTTTCATTGTGTGGCAAAACTTATTTTCTAAAATTGTATGGTTATAATGATATTTTCCCCGTTAAAAGTGAAAATTAATTAGCAAGTTATTTCAAGCCATTCAATCAACACGGAAAATACACTCAAATTAACCTCCAGTCCCCTATAGAACCCCCTCCATAAAAAAAAAAAAATAATAATAATAATAATAATCAGAAAAGGATCGAAGAGGAGGAAAAAAAGAAAAAAGAAAAAAGCAACCATCATGTCCAAGTTCTTCATTCCGTTGGCTCTCCTCTTCTGCCTTGGCCTTCATTCCACCGTAATTTCGGCTAAAGATGGCACCCTTCCCCCACCATCCTCGTCTATATCCGGCTCTGCTCTGATCCAAAAAGCATGCCAAGGCGTCAATGAGTGCGTTTCCACTCTAGAATCTGCGCCCGAAAACCAAAAGGCTGATGTAAACGGACTTATATTCTTCGCCCTCCGATTCGCCGAAGATCAATCGGCGAATTTCACCCAGTCCATCGTGTTATTGACTGCACAACCAGATCAGGCTCCGATGGTGCAATCCAGTCTCACCGACTGCATCGATCAATTAAATCCGGTCGGAGATCTCATCGAAGATGCAATCAACGCGGTTTTTGCTGGTGTATACCGCGATGCGATCAAATTTCTCGAGGCTGCATTTGGGGGCGTTGATACTTGCAGTACGTTGCTTAACAATAGAATTGCCGACAAGAGCGATTCAGAAGTTCATGTTGAATTGCCGGACAACGTATTGGCCCTCGGTGCCTCTTTGAAAATCACATTGTCAGCTGCCTTGAATTTGCTCAAGGCATAGAAAGAAATATGAGATCGCCTTCGAGTATATAAATTGAATTATTGTAATGCAAATGATCTATTAAATTTTAATTATCTTAGTTCGAATAATAATAGTAAATCATTTCCAACTCAGCTCAAAAGAGATCGACATTAGACTCAGACCGGATACACATTTTGTCAGCTCTTCATATTCATCTTTGCTGTCGTCCTTAAGAGTAGGCTAGTATAGGTAGAAAACCAACGTTGTGAAAATCACATCCCTCGTTAATGTCTCCATGTATACATATATACCCTGCATGGTGTCATCACTCGTGCAATCTAAATGTTGGAATTAATTGAATTTAATAGGGTTAAATCATTAAATGTGATATTTGATAATGTTGGCCATTGCAATTACTTTGGGTGCGAGCTGAGCCTGCTCGACTCGTTTTTGGCAAGCCGCTCGTGGGCGGTGAGCCACGCGCCGGCTTGTCCAATTTATTATTATTTTTTTTTTTCCTTCTAAAAAGCTTATCTTACCTTTTTTTCTAAAAAAAATAAATAAATTCGGGCGAGCTCGGGCACAAGCCGAGCTCGCCCAAGGCCAATGAGCCAGCACCCGCTCGGCTCGTTGGTCGACGAGCTGAGCTCGCCCGAGTATGGGCTGATGAGTCTTATAGTTTTCCAAAATAGACTCATGGTTCGATAACATGGCAACGGAAGGCTCGATGAGTTAGCATCTTAGGTGGCACACACGTAACATGTGGCGTCACTTCATCCTGCATTGTAGTTGGATGTACGCATGACTGGTGACTATTCAGAAATTGGTGAATATATATGATGAATGGACACTACATTTCATTGTTTAATTTGTGCCCTCAGATCATGAAATGGTGCGATCCAATGACTAAGATGAATCAGATCAAGTGGTGCATCGGTTCATGAAATGCCAGACGCCTATTCATTGAGACACTTCAATCTCTATAACTAGAGACCTCCATATTCATTTTTTAATACACCAAATCAATTAAAATACAATTTATTTCTAAATTCTTCTTTCTCCAAATTCTATTTACAAAAATTCTTTCAAATATATTAGTGGTTATTCCGTTCGAGTACAATCATTCTTTGGTTTGACCGACAAGACTGATATTGTACAGTATCGACTTTGGAATGAACGTTGTATCTTGGGAGATCAACGTCCATAATCTCGTTTGCACATTATTGAGGGGGGGGGGGGAATTTGATTTAATGAGATTTGATTTGACATAGCTCGCTTCATCTGCTACATATCATTTTATGTTCACTTTATTTATTTTTTAGATTGAGATAGTTGAATTTCCAACCAAACGAAATAGTTGTTGCTCTAATAGAAATGGAAGGTGGATCATCTTCATGATTCAGTGTATTTTTCATATATTCTTGAACTCGGTCTTCTGTGTAATTTTACTTTCATTTGTTCTTTGCCATTTTTTAATTGATTAGGAATCTTTTACTCATTTTTCTCGTCCATGAACCTGATTTAGCCTCCATTTTGGAAAAATATAGGAATGGTTAATAAATAAGAATAATAGTGGGTCCCATAAATTCTTATGAATAATAATGAATTATATAATAAACCAATTATATCGAAATGGAGGCTTCGGATAATTAATGTAGAAAACCTCGTGTAAAAATAGTATGGTGTGGGCTATAAGTTACAAGAATGTCTCCGGATTTGAAGCCCGTGACCTCTTCTTCACGGGCCACAGATTTAGATCTCGTGTTGGACTGTGTGGCCAATGGGCCCACTTTTACGGCCTTTGTCAGTTCACCTACACCCACCAACATAAGAAAAGAAATAAAAGGTACCTAAATTTTCTGCCTTTGGTCCCTCATTTCTCAGTAATAAAGTTCCGTTGATCACGTGACACTCATACGTTAAAATATATAAGAAATTACTATCCAAACACTAGATTTAGATAAAAATATATGAAGAAACAATGTAAAACAAAGAAAACAATCATCTTATGCAAATAAAATGCCTATTGCCTATGTTGGGACATGCTCCTTTCCCGATAGTCATGGCCAATTCCGTCTAGACCAACGAAACTTATATCCAAACACTAGATTAAGACGTTGACAACGTTTTTAGATAGAAACGTTATTGGGGACGATCAGCGATGAAAACTTATAGACAATATGTCTAAAAATTGAGAACAAAAGAGTTAAAAAAAAATGGCAAATTGAAGATCGTGGCTATAAATTTTTCAAAAAATAAAAAAAAATGTGTCACTATTTTTATTCTGAAACCCCTTGACCTCGAATTCAGATATACTATTTAGGTTTATGAGATCAATGTACTTGTCCGACGACTTCTAATAATTATTTAATTAATCTCTTTCTTGATTTCTTAATTGCAATAATTGCTAAATAATAATTAAAAAAAATATTATTTAAAAGTTTGTCTATTAAATATTAGTAACGGGTCTTCATCAATTTCAAGATTATAACGTGGGACGACATTTATTTAGAATTTGATACTTCATGTTTAGAAGCACAATGTATTAAAAAAAAAAAAAAAAAATAAAAAATAAATAAAATCCTAGATTTGACGTGATACGAGAAACTTTATTAGATGTCTTGTTTATAAAAAGGTTTTACATTAATAGTGTACTTCTCTAATTTACTTTTCATGCTTTTAATCAATGATCAATTGTTATGGGTTGCTAACATAATTTGCAATAATTAAGAATTGATTGTACTAATCTTATTTATTTTTCGACGCTTTAACTGATGATAGAGTGTTAACATTATTTTCAGTAATTATGAAATGATTGTACCGCTCTAATTTATTTTTCATCTTTTTAATTGATGATCGATGGTTAAGAGTTGTTGATAAGATGTGATTGATCGACTGAGTAACTTGGCAACCAGCTAAACTTTCAACACTATTTCGAGTAAGAAATCCGTTAAGCTCAAATCTAGTTTACTACTTCCTATATCTTACGATATGACTTAGCCACTAACTACTGAAACAACGAACATAGCTAAATAATTCCTCTATCTAAGTGTTCGGTACGGCTTAAAATTCAATTAAAATTGAAAATATAGCTGTTATTGGATCATACCCGTCTAATAAAAGTCAATAATAACGACTAATTTTTCAATTTTAATCAATCTAACCTAACAATTTCACATCATATAGTCAAATTTATTTCTTAGATGAAAAATTGCCTACTTAAGTACTCGACACTTTAATCCTACTACATTTTAATGGACAAACATTGTCACAATGTTTTTTTATACAAGATTTTTATTCCCACACTCGAAAAACTCTGGGATTTTCCATCTAAAAAAATTAACAAGTTATTTATTTGTTACAAAAAATAAAATTCCAGGCACTCCCAATCACATGACATGAACAGGACAGTATACACTTTTCAAAATCCAGCTTTCTACATGTCAAAAAATTAAAACCAATAAATACCGGCGCAGAAAAGGGTATGAAAATATTAGATAACAAAAAATACTAACTAAAAAATAAATCATGTCAAATTGCACGTTCAGTCCCATCCCTGGTATTAAAAACTAAAAATAGTTTATTTTTTCTCCAAGATCTGAGATTAAAAATTCACCCCAACTCCCAAGCCACCGCACCCCACCCCCACCCCCAGAGCCACCCCAACTCCCTGTTCGTTACTCCATTTAAATATCCGAAGAATCCAATCCTTAGCCCTCACAGATTTGAACACTTCAAAATGGAAAACATTTTCAGACCAAAATTCAAGCCCTTCCTCATTTTCTTGTCTTGTTTTTCTCTTGTTTTGTTCACACTTTACACTCTAAATTCCCAGATAATCACTCAAAGAACTTCATCAATTAACTCAACATCAATACACATTCACAAGCACATTCAAGTAGCAAATACACATTGCCAAGGCACATTGTACCCAGAATTATGTGTCTCTACACTCTCTACATTCCCAGATCTTCACAAAAAATCTATCCCGGAACTTATCTCCGCCCTTGTCAATGTCACCACAGTGGAGGTCCGCGCCTGCGCTGCCAACGCCACCGGTCTCCGCCGGAGACTCAAGAAACTCGACCCCATTGATCGGAGAGCTCTCGACGACTGTCTCGAGCTTTTTTCGGACACGGTGGCTGAGCTGAAAATTATACTTTCCGATCTTGCAAAAAACACTTCTGCAGAAAAAAATTATTTGGATTTACAAACACTTCTCAGTGCTGCAATGACAAATCAGTACACGTGCCTTGATGGGTTTGCTTATAGTAAAAACAATACTCGCCGGTTCATTCAAGGCCGGCTGAAGAAAATTTCAAAGCATGTGAGTAATTCACTCGCCATGCTCAAGAAAATCAAGAAGAAGAAGAAGAAGGGCTCAAGAAATAATGAAGTGTTTGACGAATACGGGTCGACGAAAAAAGGGTTCCCGGTTTGGCTTCGGAAGAAGGACCGGACACTTTTACAGGCGTCGGCGAATCAAACGCAGTTCAATTTGGTGGTGGCGAAAGATGGGAGTGGGAACTTTACGACTATAAATGAGGCGTTAAGTGCAGCGCCGAATAACAGTAATACAAGGTTCGTGATTTACATTAAGGGTGGAGCGTATTATGAGTACATTGAAGTGGAAAGGAGAAAGAGCATGATCATGTTTGTAGGAGATGGAATTGGAAAGACACTTATAAAAGGCAATCGGAGTGTTGGGGATGGCTGGACTACTTTCCGATCTTCTACCGTCGGTGAGTCATCGACTCTCTTTCACTAGTTATGCATGTTTGATTTATAATATTAGACGGCTTTTTACTATTTCTACATGCTTGATATATTTTACACGTTCAGTATATAATATGAGAAGACATTTTAGTGTTTCTATATGTCTAGTACGTAATATTAGACGATCTTGATTGACACCTTGTACTTGTGCACATTGGCGAATTTAAGGAAGGGTAAGAATAAAAAATTTATTCGTAATTTTTTAGTCGAGTTCTGAATCCGCTCTGGCTAGTACATGCTTATTTATTATAAGAAACTTCATATATAATATAAGGAATGTTAATAGAGGAACATATTGGTGGATCATGCCTTGTCTCTTAGCAGTGCACATCACATTTTCTAGTGGCATAAATAGAGACTTGCAGTAGATTTTGTCTTTGTGATTAACTTATGTACAAACAACTTTTTCTTCATTGTTTATTTGTTACTTTGAAAAGATAAAGATTTTCTTTTCTTTTTTCTTAGAATAAAAGAGAGTATCCAACTCTCTGATTTCACTTAAATATATTATCACTTGAAGAGTGTGTTATTTTACTGTTGAAACTTGTAACACTTTTCAATGATAGTTTCTAGTAGATATGGTACACATGTTGGTTAACCCTTAAGTTATATCACCCTTACACCCAAAGTGCCCTAAGCAACAAGAAAGTCTTTTTTATTATCATTTTTCTTTAAATTTATTTTACATATAAATAATAATAAAAAAATCTACTTTTTAATCATACAATATTCAAATTTTATTTATTTATTTTTTCACAAAATCTATTATGAATAAATTTCTACCAAGCAAGGATTTAATAAATATTTACAACCTCATGGTACACGTATGTATATTTTTTAAATGTCAAACATCATTGCATTATTTAACTTGACGTGGGAAATAAACCCTCCTATTTTAAATTATATTATGTAATTATTATTTAACGAAAGTCTAACATGATGTAGATGCAGGATATCGAAAAATAATCTAGGTTGAATACGCACATGATAGCAAGTTATTTAATGAAGTCTAGCATGTTATTTTCGAACTATTTTAAGATTCTCGATCTCAAATAAGTATAAAAAAACTACATTTTATTTTACTATATTTGGAATGTGCCTCGTAACTTTTCTTTTAGAATCTCTTTGAAATCCTCTCATTTAAGCATGTTTAGTCGTGTTTAAATTCGTCGGAAATTGCAGGAATATTTTATTTAAAAGATTCATATGATTTATGGAAGATTTTGAAATGCACATCACTGTCACGCATTGTGAAATAAATCATAAATTTCAAGTAGGGAAATGATTAAAGAGAAGCTTACAAATGTGTCGGTGGGTTTAATTAGGACAATTTGGCATGTTCCTAGACAGGATGGCTTGTCGGAACGTGGAATTTAATTTCTGCTTTTCTATTTTTATTTAAGATTGCAACTTTTTCAAAATAAATAAATATATATATATATATATATATATATATATATATATATATATTAAAGATTCTTTCAATAAATTGCTTGGAGTTGTTAATGTCAAACGTGATGGCTATGTCAATGTGGACCAAATTTCTCGATTAATCTCAATTTTCGTGGGCCCCATTTTGTTCTTTACAGTGTGCATCAGTGTCTTTAATGATTGAGGATTGGAACGAGGAAAACTATCATGTCCAATGCATTTTTGGTGTGGATAGACTAATCCAATTTTGACGTGGTCTATACACGGTCCCACACGATATTTCTTTATATCACGCCTAAAATTGTTAGTTTTTATCACTATCGAATCTTGACGCACCTATGAATTTTTCCTTTCTTGACAAGTTCTTTTACCTTTTCTTTCGAATACATGTTACCTTCGATAGAGCCCAACAAAACTCAAACATAAAAGTGAAAAGAACGATGAGATGTTATAGACTGATAGGTCACTTAGCTCAATCATCTCGACGCGTTTTGATACTTCTACTAGTACTATGCATGCATAGTCAATCCACATTAACAAATATAAATTGGACCATCAATTGTCTTTTGTGATATAGAAGAGTGATATTTAATTGACGGTATATAATATATTTTATTGAAAAATGTGTGGTTGAAAATAAGTAGAAGAATGAGAATAAAAATTTTAATATGGTTCAAACAGGGACTAAGTGTATGTTTGGCAGAACTTTTAATTCTAGGAGAATATTTTCTTGAAATAGTTATCTTGAGTCGATTTCTCTAAAGTTTCTTTTAGTCGGATAACTCATAATTAACTTTTCACTTTTCAAAAATTCTAACAAATATGCCCTAGTTGACAGCAAATTTTACATATGTTAAAAAAAAAAAATGGTTTAGTTATACTTTAATGTAAGCTTAACATGTTTGTGTTAGTGACCTTGAACTAATTATGTCTGTCCTTTGAACTTGCAGCGGTGGTGGGAAATGGATTCATCGCCAAAGGCATCACATTTGAGAACTACGCCGGTCCAAGCAAACACCAAGCTGTGGCGCTAAGGAGCAGCGCAGATTTCTCCGCCTTCTACCAATGCAGCTTCGTCGGATATCAAGACACACTCTACGTCCATTCCTTCCGTCAATTCTACCGAGAGTGCGACATTTACGGCACAGTCGACTTCATCTTCGGCAACGCGGCCGTCGTCTTCCAAAACAGCAATCTATACGCGCGTAAACCTGACGAGAATCAAAGAAACATATATACTGCCCAAGGAAGGGAAGATCCGAACCAAAACACTGGGATCTCAATCCTCAATTGCAAAGTCGCCGCAGCCGCCGATTTGATTCCAGTCCAATCCTCATTCCGAACGTATCTCGGTCGGCCGTGGAGACAGTATTCCAGGACTGTATTTCTTCTGTCATATATTGGTGATCTGGTTGAACCGGCGGGTTGGTTGGAATGGAATGGAACTTTTGCATTGGATACGCTTTATTATGGAGAGTATAGGAATAGAGGACCCGGGTCAAATACGACTGCGAGAGTGCGTTGGCCGGGTTACCGAGTTATAAATAGCTCAACTGAAGCGAGTCAGTTTACTGTTGCGAATTTCATACAAGGAGATCAATGGCTGCCAGCGACGAAAATTCCGTTCTATTCCAATTTAACGGCCGTTTGATTTTGTGATTGCCGGCATCAATGCTATGCTAATTTATTATTATTATGTGTTATTAGGTGGAGGAATTTTCTGATCCAAGTCTTTAGATGCTAATTGCTTAATTACATGTGTAACTTTATTTTGGATCGATTGGTTATAAACTATGTTGCCACCCAAATTTTCTTTTCTTTTTTCATTTTTTTTTTCCGCCTATTTGTCAGTGTTTCGATCACTCTTACATTTCTAGTAAAAGGTGAAATTATTTTACTAAATAATTTATTTGTCACACTTTACAAATGATACTTTTAGTATATGGCTTGCTTTAGATTGCACCTACCATGTAATATACAAGTATAGTCGTGATCTAATATGAAAGAAAAGAAAAGAAAAGAAGAAAAAAACTTAGTATACCACAAAGTGAATCATGGTTTGGCCCAAGTGTGCATTTATATTCGGGGAAAGATTAGGATTTGGACCATTATCCAACTTAAAATTGAAAATGATATGTGGACCTGAGCTAGACCACCGATCCGGTCCAGTTTAAGCCTCCATTTTGATAACATTTTATATTTATAAATGGTTTATAAATTTAATCAAACTCAATAATTAATTTCACATACTTATTAAAAAATATTATTTATTTTATGGGATTCACAAATCTTCCTCTTTATAAATCATTTATAAATTTGCCCAATGGATGCATAATTATTCTTTTACATGCGTAAATTGATACAAATTATTCTTGCAAGTTGTAATGCTAGAATTTTTTTAGGTCCTATGTCTGCACTTGCTTGCCCGTAGCTTTTAAATTTGAAATTTTAACTCTGATATAAAATGTGGTGGCTGGTTTGAGTGTGTAATGTGAGGAAAAATTGAGAGTATTTTGGTGCAATGATGGATGATGAGCTCGAAAGTCGAAACTCAAGTTCACATTTCTAAACAAAATCAAGGTTCAAATTTGTATTTGATGGTTTTGATTAAGAGAAATTTTGAAACAAAACCAAAAGTTGTGAACCTTCTTAGAATAGTAATAGATAACAAATTCTTTCACGTGTACGAAGTTTTAACTCGGTTAACTTTACCGTGAGTAGGGTCATCTGTCAAGGTGGTGTTTTTGTGACTCAAAAGTGTGGAGATGGCTTAACTACGGCCGAGTTAGATAAAAGAGAACTCGACACTTTTTGAACTTTGCACCACTAGAAACCCAGCCAAAGGCCCAAAACAATTTTGAGTATTTGAACCAAACATACTTCAAGCTATAAAAAGAAAAAATAATAATAATATTGGAGTATTCAGATTTCCAATTTCTAGCCTATATTTCCAGGTGTTGCATGAATATGTGTGTGTGATTTTTCAAACCTACTAACGAATTTGTGAATGATTGAATTGAATACATCTCGATTTATATCTAGGCATCGAACATGCTTCTCTCTCAATCACTACTGTCAAAAGCTAAAAAAAATTTTACACCGTGCCCAAATAGAGTAGGAGGGGCAGGTAGGTTCACTACCTATCTTAAGAAGGGACAGATAGACAACCTTTTACTCCTCAAAAACTGGACAACCTTTCACTCCACAAAAACTGGAGAATAATCGTCGCTAATATTCGATGAACCAAAATTGAAACCAAAATTGGCAAACAATCTTTTATCACTAGATCCTTTGTAGAGAAAACTTTAGCTTGCAAAAACAATGTATAAAGTGTTTGTAAATGGTAAGCACATCCATTTACAAGCCACAGGGTATTTGTAAAATTTTCATTCCATTTTTTCTAACAAAAATTGTCATTTAAGAATTCAAGGCCACCATGGCTGATTTTTCAAGAGGATTTAGAGCATGTACTTTTCTCTTGGGATTGGCCTTGTTGAGTATTGGGGCTGAGTTTGCTCTTCCTGCAGCAGCAGGTGGCCTTGTTCGTGAGACAATTTTTGATGTTACAAAATATGGAGCCAGACCAGATACCCGGAAAGAGAGTTCTATGGTGAGAGATTGTGTGATTTATCATAACAATGATGGGAAAAAAGTGTGTAATTTGATCTTTGGGGGATAAATTTATTATTTTAAAACTATGTTTTCAACAAGCATCCTCACATTAATCCGTCTAATGCATGTGTGAATTTTATAAATAGGTAGCGATAAGATATCGAATCCAATTAGACTTGTAAATTGTTGGATGGTACCCGACATGAATGAAAACTTCAAAACAAATGAATGCCTAGCAGAATTTGAAATATATCTTTATAAATAATATAGGGAAATATAATGTTGAAAATGCAGGCTTTCGTTAGGGCGTGGAATGCAGCATGCAAATCAATTGGACCAGCTCGTCTACTTGTTCCGCGTGGAGACTTTGTCACCGCAGAAATGATTTTCCAGGGGCCATGCACGGCGAAACCCCTAACCCTTGAAATTCAGGGCAACATCTTGGCAAGTACCGATCTCAGTCTTTTCACTTCTGAAGCGTGGATCACAATCGATGGTACTGACGGCCTTGTAGTTCTCGGTGGAGGAACCATCAATGGCCGTGGAGAGGCTGTGTGGAAGTTCTCGGGCAAAACAAATTCTGGCCCTCTTCTTCCCGTTGTAAGTACTACCACGCCTTGCATTTATCTCGATGTGAGAGAACTATTTGCTTATTTACGTTGAAAGGAATAAAAGATTAATTTGTATAAGTTTTTACTATCAACGCTAAATCTTTTATTGTAACAAGAGTTCTGTAATGTCAAAATTAAAATTAATTTATTGTTGTGGTGCAGTCTCTTTTATATAAGAAGGTAAAAAATGTGGTCATGCACCACATCAACTTCGTGAATAGCAAAGGTTTCCATAGTAAGGTGACTGACAGTAGCAATGTAGCATTCTCATTCATCAAAATTACTGCCCCAGGCAAGAGCCCAAATACAGATGGCTGCCACATTAGTGGTTCAACTAATGTCAGTTTTACCGATTCAACCATTGGCACTGGCGATGACTGCATTTCTATTGGACATGGCACCTCCAAAATTCTCGTTGCTAGAATCAACTGTGGCCCTGGACATGGCATCAGGTCAATTGAATAAACACACAATTTGTGTTGTTCGTTTCGTTTCAAGTTGGTTGATAAAATTTTGTTATAACGTGTTTTGCATATGTGACAGTGTTGGTAGTCTCGGAAAGAGAATGGATGAAGAAGATGTGAAAGGAGTGACCGTGATAAATTGCACACTTACGGGGACAACAAATGGTGCGAGAATCAAAACCTATCACGCTTCACCCCAAATCCAAGCTTCTTCCATTTATTTCCAAGATTTAGTTCTCAATGATGTTAGAAACCCCATCATCATAGATCAGCACTACAACTCCAAGAAACAACGTGAGGTACGTATTATTAAAATCTATAGTACCATCTTAAAAGTTCAACTGGTCAAGAGTACCAACACAAGTCGTTATCGGACATTTTCAATGGGACCCACTTCTCTACAGGTCCAATAATGTCATTTAATTGACACCACTCTATAGTGTTGTTAAATGTGTTGTATACTTTCATTTTGTTTTGTAGCCATCGAAGGTGAAGATCAGTGATGTACACTTTAGAAACATAAGGGGTACTACATTTTCGAAAGTTCCGATTCTACTCAACTGCAGTCAAACATTCCCCTGCGAAGGCATTGAACTGGCAAACATTGATTTAGCCGCTTCGGGTCCAATTGGTCCACTTACATCTGCATGTTCCAACGCAAAATTTATATTGAGAGGAAATCTAAATCCTCCCGGCCCTACTGGTTGTGTATAGATTTATTATCATAAGCTCGAATATCTGGAAAATCATTTCGACAAGCGAAGATTCAATGAAGTGGAAATACCTTAACATTCAATACAAGACATTTTTATCTGAAATTTCCATTTGAATGCGCAGTATACTTGATATTCATATGTTCGTATAATTTAAAAAGGAACTACGAATATACAATTTCATATAACGAATTCAAAGTTAGAAAGGAATAGAACATTCTATCAATCAATTTCACAGGTATCAAACTATTGATGTATGCTAACCCGACCCTCTAAAATGTGTCCATGTATAGATGCCTTCTATTCAGGGCCGGTTCTGGCCCAAGGCCAAGGGGGCCTCAAATTTTTTTTTGAAAGCCCAAAACAATTGTCCCTTCTGAAATGTGCAAAATACATCTCTTACTAATATTTCACAGGCACAAACAATTAGTGATATGTAACTTCTGAAAATACAGAGCTTCATCGCTGAATATGGTATACTTGGCCTAAAAGGAAAATTATAATTGAGAAAAACACTTTTCGACCAGTAAAAGAAATTAAAGCCATACTGCAGAAGAAAACATGAATGTGAAATCACAAATTTGAAGCATACTTGCACAAAAAAAATTCATAATAGTAACAAAATCATTAGAATACAAGAAAAAGTCCTAATAAATCCTTATTACATGTCCTAAAACAAACTGCTTTTCGACAGAATAGAAGAATCAACCAAAGGAAGTAAAGTCAGACTCCTTTGTATTTACCGTGAAATTTTGGTGCCAGAAAGGTCGTTCTAGAAATAACAGGGCGCCTTAGGCCAAGCCCCTGTTTTTTGCTGCAAGTTGTGCTTTCTTTGTCATGCAGAATGGTGTAATTTGAGCTACTTACACTTCTAAAGTAGCAGAACTTATCCTCATTATATTGGTATTCTTGTTGGGTGCTGCCCAATCCGCTGACCACTAAGTTGCCTTTAACGAGCATATAACCCTTGGCATTTTGTATATTATTTAGAGTACTCGTAAAGAATCCAAGATCGGAATTCTTTTCGTTCTTCTCCTTGAAGCCCAATGTTAGATTAGCTAGAGAAGCATAGGTATCATTTCCTTTATCGACAGTGTTAGAATAATCATAAAAGTCAAATGTTTTGAATGATCTGAGAGAGTGGACAGACGATGATGACTTCTTGGCATCAACACTGCTATTGAAATGTATCGTCTGATTAATGATCTGCAAATTCCCATCGTTCCCCATTACCATAACATTACTATAGCTGAATCCTTGGAAAGATTTCGTCACAATCTTTCCATGAGACGAATTCACCCATCCACTATATATCAACGACCTACTAACATTTGTAATAAATGATCCATCAAACCCAGTGAAATTCGACAAAAGAGATACCTTGAGAAGCCCCATATTGTAATTTAACACCTTGCCTTCCGTCTTCTCATTCTTCTTATCAAGCCAAAGATGTAAATTTGCATCAATATACCAAACGTTTAGAGCATTTGTAACGCTAAACCCAAAAGTATGAACCTCTCCATCCAAAATCTTTGCTAACAATGGAGTAATCTCGATATCGTAAGAAGGGAGATCGAACGAACCAATTCCAGTGATTGGTCTCCACAAGAGGGGATTAACACCTCCGGTGTAAATCACTGTAAAAGGCCAAACTGCACCAACTACCTTTTCATCCAAACTTACGACAACTTCCCTAAAAGGTCCATTCCCCGATACTCCAGTAAGGTTATTCAGCTCAATGTACTCGTTCGGATAATTCCCATACCAAAACTCATCATTCTCATGAAATGAAACGTAGACCTCTAGCACAGCCCTATATACATTAGGTGGAATCTTGAATTCTTTCGACTCTACATCTGTAGAATTCTCAATCTCAAACCACAACCCATCATTCAAAGGTAAGTTTCTTGAAATGGGCAATATTAAATCAGCCCCAGAACCAAATCCATAATCTAATTCACCGTAATTAACCTCAAATTTACCATGTTTTTCTTCAGCAGGATAAAAATGAAGAGTAACATTAACATGGTACACACCAGTATAAGTATCATCAACAAGATTGCCCATATAAATAGCAAGAGTCTGATTAGTAATGAGCAAAGAATAATACTTAGTGATATCCTTTTTAACAGTCCAAACGATACCAGTTGCTCTTGGTTCAGCAGTGCAGCTCCTGAGAATCTCCACCCCACCAAGCCAGATCCCAAATATTCTATCAAATTGCCTGCCTTTACATGTTGCTGTCCATTCGATAACAATTTTTGCAAATTCCTGAAATGGGCAATCCAATGGGGGAGTGTAATCAACAAGAACTGGGGGTTTCCCATATGTGTAGCCAAAGTCACGTTTAAGGACTAAATATGAACAAGGTTTGGTCTTGGGAAGATTTATGGGTTTGGTGACTTCAAAGAAAGTGGTGGGAGTAGTGCTCTGGTTTAAAATTGAGGTCGACTCAGAAATAAATTGCGATCTGAAAAGGGAGGTTGTTGAGTGGAGGTTGGCGGCGGAGAGTGGCGTCGGTTGGTGGAGGAGAGAAAGAGAAGATAGGAAAAGGAGGAGGAGGGAGGAAGCCATACGGAAGTTTCGGTTTCCCTTGGCTTTGATTTCTCCAACAAATTAGAAGTTTATTAACGATAGAAAGAATTAAAATCAGATTTTAATTTAAGCAAAAGTCAAACAATCAATATTAACCATATTTTTGACGAGTCTCACAATTTTTCAACCACACATTTAAAAAACTTCTATCACAATCTATTAAAAATCTAATTTTAATCGTCACCAAATACCCTCTAATTCTTTTTCTTTTTCTTATCTATCAAAAATCTAATTTTAATCGTCACCAAATATCCTCTAATTCTTTTTCTTTTTCTTATCTATCAAAAATGTAATTTTAATCATCACCAAATACCCTCTAATTTCTTTTTCTTTTCTTTCGGTAGACCATTCCATTTCACAATTTTTTTTTTCTTTTCTGGTGGTTAAGAAATGAGACACTGAAAATTACATTAGTTAGTCCTCACCCTAATTCGTATTTTCTAAACTCAAGTCAAATAGACGTTTCCAAAATTCCTACTCTTTCTTTTTCATCCGTGTAATTGAAATATCACAAGGAAACATGGACTCCTTGTTATGAAACCGTAGGACTCAAAAAGAATTTTTGCAGGAGGAAATTTCGCTTGAAAACCTTTGATGAAATATTAAAGTTCGTGCAATAATTTAGGAAATTCATTGCAAGCGACAAGAACTTCATTGATTTGAAGTGTAATTTTTTTTCTTTTCATCAAATTTAAATAAGAACTTTTGGGGAAAATTGTTAAAACAAGTTCATCCCAAATCGGCCTACAAATATTCCATAGAGTTCATACATGAACTTTTGTTTCGAATTAAAATCAGATTTTAATCTAAGTCAAATATTTCATAGAGTTCATACAGATGGCTGCCACATTAGTAGTTCAACTAATGTCAATTTTACCGATTCAACCATTGGCACTGGCAATGACTGTTCGTCACATTGTTGAAGGCGAGACTAAAGTTAGTTTCATGCACTTAATTCTTTTATAGCTCTTTTCTTTTTCATACTTCATTTTCCTATTTCCCTTTATTCAAATCGATTATTTGATGTTAAGTTGACATTCGTTGTTGAACACTTAATACTCATATGCTATTTGTCTCTGTTACTCCAGGTATCTAAACTTGGGAAACTGAAGTCTAAGGATGAGAATCATTCTGTTCAAGATGTCAAGGCAGATGACTTCCAACAGATGTTTCTAGCCATGACCGAAGAGGTATTACAATTTGTATGTGTAGATACATTGTAATGGCTTTGTTTCTGCACTACAGCCTCTAACAACAAAGTGTTGGGCATATCAGGTTCGCGATATAATTGTCAAATTAGCTGACAGATTGCACAATATGCGCACGCTTTCGCATATGCCTCCACACAAGCAGGTGTATATATTAGAACTTTGGTTCAATTACTATCTGATTCCAATTTGTTCTTAACGGTATCTATTGTGTCCAGTCCAGCATAGCCCTGGAGACACTGCAGATTTTTGCTCCTCTGGCTAAATTGCTTGGAATTTACCAAATCAAGGTAAGCTATGTACTACTGTGCTGATTGTTATTATATCATCTTGGATATTCATGTTAAACAATTCAAAGAAAAGAAAGCAAAAAAGAGAAGTTAGAGTTTCATTAATTCTGTATAATGCCAATGTTACCCTCAGGGTAGAATATGTACTTGACTGCATCACTAATTCTGCCAAATGGCAGTAGCTCCAGAGGGAAAACAGTTTGCCTGAATAATGCCAATGTTACCCTCAGGGTAGAATATGTTTTAACTCTATAGTTTCTCATATCAATAACATTCTTATGTTAGGAGGTCTCATATCAAGTGCTTTTGTACTTGACTGCATCACTAATTCAACCGTGGAACTCTCTTTTGTCTTCAGATAGGCTGGCTCAATGCAATTAGGGAATGGCAAGAGGAGTTTGTCGGGAATATGAGCTCCAGAGAATTTGTTGACACTATCATCAGAGATCTTTTAAGCAGTCGCGTCTTTGTATTTACACCAAGAGGAGAGGTAAAAGTGATAATTGGTATATATGGGAAAAGGAACTCAGTTTCGGATGCTTGTTTAGTTCTTCCATATTTCCTACAGATTAAAAATCTGCCTAAGGGAGCAACTGTCGTCGATTATGCATATATGATAGACACTGAAATTGGCAACAACATGGTGGCTGCAAAGGTAATGGTTCTCTATCTGGTGGATATTTTGTTCATTATGAGTTCTGGTTACACTGTTGCAATTTTTTTCTGTCTAAATTCTGGTCTAAACACCGAAGTTTTCTTTTTGCAGGTCAATGGTAATCTTATCTCTCCAACGCATATGCTTGCTAATGCTGAAGTTGTGGAGATAATAACTTATAATGTTAGTTGATGTGAATTTTTTGACTTGTGTTTACCCCCTTGTACATCTTATCTATTCCTTGCACAGTTAGCTGTGCAAATCATGTGTGGCCTACTTGATTAAATATGGATATCTGCTAATTTCAAGTTTCATTTTTATGATATAAAGAGTTGTGATGCTCGGATATTCCCATCTCAAATCAAATTCTCACGTTCATGTTCCTACTATATTTGGGAAGTTATTCTATAGTCATTTATGTTAGTCCATTATTTTCATTGAGCAGCCCGTGTTACTCTTGAGTGACATTTCCCGGTCTTCTTGAAGAGATTTCCTATTTCTGATTTTTGTTGTCTAATCAGAATATTTTCTCCAATTGTGTACCATTTCGTACCTGCTTACAAGTTTTTTCCTGTTTTAGGGGCTCTCGGGTAAATCTTCCTTCCAGAGACAGAAGCAGTGGCTACAATATGCAAAAACACGAGTCACGAAGTGCACGGCATAAGATAATGAAGGTAGGCCACACATAACAATCTACTAATTTACCAAGAAGCGGTGTTCGCTCTATTAACCTGGACATCATACCCTTCAGTTTCTAAAGGAACAAGCTGCCCTATCCGCAACTGAAATGACTGCTGATTCTATGAAGGAATTCACTGCTGAATCTGAACAGGACAGTGAAACGGAAGAGATTGTGGATTACTCTAAAGGGACTAAACACACTTGGGGAGAATATTTTGAAGAACATTGCGCAAATGTCATCGTCAAAGGCAAGTGGTGAAGATATTTTTCAATTCAATAGGAGTGGCATTCAGATTCCAAAGGTTAACGGGAATCATAACAGGCACATGCAGCATGTGAGTTTGAAGGCCAATGAAGAAGTTTTATCTCAAGGCAATGGTGTTTCCAAGATGATTCTTGCCAACATTCCCATGTACAGGGAAGTCTTGCCTGGGTTAGATAGCTGGCGAGCTAGCGAGGTTGCTTCTTGGTACAACCTTCAAGGGCACTCTGTCCAGTGGTACCACTAGCATTACTCTAATAATAATAATGATGATTTACAACATAAAGAAAATGTATACAAGTGAAAAGAACAATTTTTTTTTTCAATTTTTTTCTTATATATTTTCTCATTCATGGTCAATTGAAGTCGAACAAAACGTTCTTGAACATATTTAAACGTTTATTTATTTTGTTTGTATACTCTTATTTATAAAATAAAATAAAATAAAAAAACCTAATTTCCTTCACGCCTATGTTTATTACAAATTAAAGAATTTCTCTTGGTTTGTGGACTACCTAAAATGAATCGACCATCTAGACCATACGTATACTTCACGCTATGATATTTTTATGTACAACAAAAAAAAAAGGAAGGTAGCTAGTCTCATCCTTGAAATATTAATTGCCATTATCGAGGATGGATGCCATCATCTTCATAACATATATAAAGAGAAAATAGATAGATGCCAAATTTATGATGAATGGAAACCAAACAGATCTTACATAAGCTGAATGCCAAGGCACCGTTTCATGGATTCATTTGTTCAGCAGATATAAATAGCAAAGACTCTTAACAGATATTTCCAGCCTATACGCCATTTTTTCTAACTCTTTACATCATCATATTTAATCTCCAACTTTTAATTTGAATAAATTTCATATCGTCTTTAGATAAAAAATAAGAAAAAGACTTAAAAAAAAAATTCTCCGCACAGCGCGGAGCGTGGTGTCCGCACACTAGGCGTGGTGTACGGACACCAGGCCCTGGTGTCGGGTGTGGCCTCCGTACAATGCGGAGACAAGGCCACTCTTCTGTCTCTGCACAATATGGAGACACGTGCACCGTGTCTCCGTATTGTTTGGAGACACGAGAGTGGCCGTGTCTCTGCACAGTGCGGAGACACCCGCTTCTTATTTTTTAATTTCTTATAAAAATAAAGGTTGGAGACAGGAATGATCATTTACGGGTTAGGTAAGTAAATGAATATTTTTTAACCTTATCCTTTTCCAGTTGAGAACATATATTTTTAACTAGTGTTATGTTTCTTTCATATGCATGAGCAGTGACTTTGGTAACAACCTTTTATAACACCTTATGAGTTCGATATTTGGCATGCATTACAGAAGAAATGTTAAAGCCGACATAAAGGAAAGCTTGAGATAGAGAGCTTGTTGGAATCAAAATGCATATATTATACTTCTCTGAATTATGGACCATTGAATTATACAAATGTGTGTGAAAATTTTGTAATATAATATCGCATCATTCGTTAACCTTCAAAATGCTAACATTACTTTTAAAATAACACAACTTGTGAATGGCAAGTGGCCAAAAACTAGCTTCTGAAAAAGTAAGATTATTTACACTGAAATTCAAGAAGTCACACCTTTCATCACCTCCTGCTGTGAATGGGCATCCCACTGTTGACTGTCCTCCACTTCTTAATAGTCATGCAAATCTCGTACCATTCAAACGTTATTTTTACTCACTTCAATCTACTCTGCTGAACTTTACGACTCTCTTTTTTGTCTCTCTCTCTTCCTTCTTTTTCATGTTTTCTATGGATTTTCTTCTATAAATGCTTGCTGAAATTTAGTTCAGAAAACTGTCTGCTCTCTCTTTCTCTCCTTGAAATAATGAAATTCATCATGACAAAATGCTTTGCTCTGCTTTTTTTCGTAGTTTTTTTTCAGTTTTTACTCATATCATCTGAAACTGAGTTTGAGAAAATTCAAACTTTCATTGTTGGAGTTCAGAATGATTTGAAACCTTCTGCTTTTTCTGAAGTTGAACAGTGGTATAAATCCACTCTTCGAAGCCTTGGTTCATATCCTGAATCCAGCCAAACAGAAAAAACCCAAGAATTTCTACATGTTTATAGAACAGTTTTCCATGGATTTTCTGCTAAACTCACCCCAGAACAAGCCCAAGAACTCAAAAATCGTCGAGAAATTCTCGCTGTTATACCAGACCGCCTGCGCCAATTACATATAACTCGGTCACCTCACTTTCTTGGATTGTCCTCAATCAACCCTTCTGAATTGTTAACGGAGTCGGACTCGGGCTCTAATGTTGTTATTGGGATCTTCGACACTGGAATATGGCCGGAAAGACGGAGCTTCCATGATGAAGGACTTGAGCCGATTCCGGCTACCTGGAAAGGCGAGTGCACCGAGGGTGATAATTTCACAAAAGCCAACTGCAACAAAAAAATAATTGGTGCTCGATATTTTACTGCCGGATATGAAGCCCATACTGGTGGAATTAATGACACTGAAGAAATGAAGTCTGCTAGAGATACAGAGGGCCATGGAACCCACACTACCTCCACCGCCGCTGGTAGAGCCGTGAGCAATGCCTCTCTTTTTGGTTACGCTCACGGTGTGGCGGTGGGAGTTGCTCCGAAAGCTCGCATTGCAGTGTATAAAATTTGCTGGAAACATGGCTGCATGGATTCTGATATTCTCGCTGCCTTCGACAAAGCCGTGGAGGACGGCGTCAATATCATTTCAATCTCAGTTGGCGGTGGTGCCGAGCCATATAGTGTGGACCCAATTTCAATCGGATCATTTGGTGCTATGGAGAAGGGTATTCTTGTCTCAGCATCGGCTGGCAATGAAGGTCCCGGTAAAATGACAGTCACAAATGTTGCTCCATGGATCACCACAGTAGGTGCTGGCACGATTGACAGGAAATTTCCAGCTGATCTTGTGCTTGAAGATGGGCGGGTGATCAACGGTGCATCAGTCTATGGCGGTCATTCTTTGCCTGAAAAAACTTATTTCCCCATTATTTACGCCGGAAACGCCTCAGCAAATTCGAGTAGCCGTGGTAGACGTGCTGGAAGTTTCATGGCCGCCACTTGCATGGCAAACTCACTTGACAAAGAATTAGTACGTGGCAAGATTGTGGTGTGTGACAGAGGCGGCACGACCCGCGTTTCGAAAGGTGAGGTTGTCAAGAAAGCTGGTGGCGCTGCCGTGGTGATTGCCAATGTGGCACCAATCGGAGAAGGCCTTGTCGCTGATTCTCATCTGATTCCCGGCCTTGCTATTACCGAATCGGCTGGTCACACCGTTCGCAATTACATAAACTCCAACCCAAACCCAAGAGCAAAAATGATTTTTCGGGGGACTGTAATCGGAGTAAAACCGTCTCCTGTCGTTGCATCCTTCTCATCAAGAGGCCCCAGCATCGATTCCGTGCACGTGCTCAAGCCTGATGTCATTGCGCCAGGTGTAAACATTTTGGCAGCTTGGCCTGATGGCCTGTCACCGACTGAGCTAGCTATTGACATGCGGCGCAGCGAATTTAATATGGCTTCAGGGACATCAATGTCATGCCCGCATGTTTCCGGCGTAGCGGCGCTGCTGAAAGGGGCCCACCCCGACTGGTCACCTGCAATGGTTCGATCTTCGTTAATGACCACTGCTTACACTCAAGATCTTGAAGGGAATCCGTTGCTTGACGAAAAATCTTACAATTTAGCAACAATATATGACATGGGTGCCGGGCATGTGAATCCTGAAAAGGCTGTTAATCCTGGATTGGTTTATGATTTAACTGCGAATGATTATGTGAGTTTTCTATGTGCATCAAATTTTACTCGGCAGGAAGTTCGGCAGATTGCTAGGAGACCGGTGAGTTGCGGGAAGAAGCAATCTAAGCCGTGGAATTTAAATTATCCGGCAATTTCAGTTGCTTTTGAAGCTTCTGAACCGTTGGATCCTATTGTTGTTTCTAGGACAGTGACACATGTTAGTGACAATGCAGCTACCTATGGTGTTAGTGTGACTAATCCTAAAGGTGCGACTATGACAGTAACTCCATCAAAAATGGATTTTAAAATGAAGGGCGAAAAACAGAGTTACATGGTAAAGATCTCAGCAGAAAAGTTGGCGGTGTCACCTGGGAATTCAGTGACGGAGGTGGGGAAGATAAATTGGTCAGATGGGCGGCACCAAGTGGTTTCGCCGGTGGTAGTGGTGTGGCGACAAGGGTATTAATTAGACTTCTTTTAGACCCTTTGATTATGTTATTTAGTTTCATAGTAGTTGCTTTGTGACAACAAAAAAATGTTATTACTTAACAGTATCGAAAGCGAATGATGCAAAGCCAAATATTGCTATGTTATAATGACTTGTGCACATTTTTATGTGCTATGGTTTTAACTCTTTTATATTCTCGAAACAATATTTTTGAATGGGTAGATAAATAAAATCTATTTCGTAAAAAGATTATATAATTAAAAGACAATTATTAGAATATTTTGAAAGCAAAATCGTCATTCTATGTAGTCAAGTTAATAAAATACTTTTGGATCTAGCAATGCTTGCATCACGAATATTAATTCTTTCCATTATTTTATTTTTTATTCTCCACTTCAACGCCATGCGCTTTACTCCACTTTATAGAAGAGAGAGACCATTTGAGAGTGAAAAGCAAGGACAAGCAATAGAAAGGATAGTCCCTCACGCGTTCGTGCAGATTACTACTTGAAAATCGTGAGAATTGAGATCATTAGTAAAAGAAGGATCAACGACCATCATATCCTAAAGAAGGAACAACGATAAACGTAAGGCCTTGTTGTTCATCCATGCTTTTTGACATTTTTAATGAATGACTTGATTTGTCAACATCATTCTATTCACACCTTAAAATGTTAAATTAAAAAGGGGAAAAATATGTAACTATAAGACTATAAAAATCACTCTCACAACCAACAATCTTATAAAATATGTTCACAAATCAAATTGCAATTCCAATATATTATTATATAATAATATATACAATTACAAAATAATATCATCATTTCCGCATTATTTAGAATATGTTTTCTTTATCGTTTTCAAACAGTGTCTCTTCAATTACAATCTCTGTGTGTTTGTGTGTGTCTTGTGAAGAGGTGGTGGTGCATTGGTGATGGCGGTGCAGTGTGTTGTAGGTGATGTTGGAGCATTGGATTTAACTTGTGTTGTGGTGGTAGTTGTCTTAAGGAAATAGATTTTGCATGGTGGCAGAGAAGTTGCATGTGACGATAGTGCATCGGAGTTGATCTGTATGGTGGTGGTGGTGAGGTGGAAGCAATGTTTTGGATACTGCGTGGTGTCGTGACCAAGTTTGTCTTCATTGTGATTATCTGTGACGATGCCAATCTTGATTGTGACAGTAAGTCACTATTAATTTTTGTCACATCGATCACAATTAACACAGATTTGGTGACAATTTATCACAATTAACAAAGACTTGATCACAGAAGGTCATCACAAATAAATTCGCACACACCATAGATCAGCATCGCAACATATATAGTCATAACAAGTCAAAATTAATACAGACTCGATCACAATAAATCACAATTAATATAGACTTGATCACACATGGTCGCAAAAAATAAATCCGCACACACCACAAACTAACCCATTACCACCGCAACCCAAAATAGCAAGTTAGTCGATAGATTGAACAACACCACCTCCTCCTCCAATGTATCACCATCACTACCACCTGCACAGTACCACCATCGTCATCACATGCAACACCCACCCCACCTGCACCACAATCCACCATCACCACCTCCTCCAATAATCACTAACACCACCAATGACTATACAAGCAATCTGTTGAGAAATTGAAGAATTATAGAGAGAGAAATGATAGAAATGGAGTTTTCATTTGTAAATGTTAGAAAGAATTTCATCTGCAAATGTCGAAGAACGTGTGTATTTTAGTGAGAGAAAATATGTGATGGTGCTTGAAGAGAGAGAATGAGTGAGAGTGATTGTTATGGAAATAATTTTAAACAGATCTCCTTAAACAAACATAAAACGATTTTCATATTAATCGTATATTAAATTTAATAAATCTTCATTATCACTTGATTTGTGAAATTAAAACTAATTCTCCTTATTTTTGAATGGTATATTTTATATGTAGGATTTTGGGGAATATTCCCATTAAAAAATAGGGAAAATTATGTCCAGCACTCTGAAAATTGAAAAGATTAGATTAATGTCTTATATAAAAATTAAACTTTATATAAACCGCATTATTTATGTCCTCATGAAAACCCCCAAACCTCAACCCTGTCCCACATTATTCATTATAGAACCTCATCTCTCTTTCCCGCCTCTCTATGTCCTCCTTGCAACTCCACCATCTTCTTCCGTCTCCTTTTCGAGGACCTCTTAAACATTGAGCCCTAAAAGCCCCAAATCGCCAATCGCAAAAACTCTCACCTGATTTGTACTCCGAAATTAAAAACTTTGACTCCGAATTCTACGGAGAAAATGGGTTGAAGAGAAAAATAATTGCTTATGAAAAGCCATTCTTCAAAACTTTAAGGAGTTCTATTGTTTATTCCATTTTCAGTCATTAAGGAACCAAATTTCTGTTTTCGGGCACAGATGAGACTAGTATTCTACTCTTGTTAAAGATGGAGAGGCAAGTATCCTTTGACACTACTATTTCCACTTGTGGGGTCGACATGACATCATGTATAGAATTTATTTAAGGTATTCAGTTGATACTATAAACTAGTGGTGGCAATCGAGCCGAGTAGTTCGTCGGCTCGCCCGCTCGGCTCGTACTGTAGCGATCCATGAGCCGCTCGGGCTCGTAAAAAAACGAGCCCGAGCTCGAGCCGAGCAGGCCTGCTCGGTAGGCGAGCCGAGCCCGCTCGGCTCGTTTTAGACGAGCGGCTCGTCCAAATTTTTTTTTTTTTTTTTCTTTTCATATAAGTTCAGTTAAAAAAAAAAAAAAAAAAATCAAATCTCACGAGCCGAGCCGAGCCGCTCGGCTCGTGGCTCGTGATAGACGAGCTCGTGGGCCGAGCCGAGCTCGCCCACGAGCAACGAGCCGAGCAAAAGCTCGGCTCGTTTTGTAACGAGCCACGAGCTCGGCTCGTAGGGCAACGAGCCGAGCTCGTGGGGCAACGAGCCGAGCCGGCTCGGCTCGGCTCATTGCCAACTCTAATAAACCCTTTTGATGTATATTGGTCTCTGATCAGCATATTGTGGTAGGTACTTGAATTTCAAATTGCATTGCCTTTCCATTTCGTTGTTACTTTGATTGTTAGACTATAACACTGTAATTTCATGTACCAGAGATTTTTTTTCATAGCCAGAACCTTTAATTAAGTTGAAATTGATAAGGTTTTCTGCCCCCGAGTGTTTCACCCTTGCCACATTAAAAAAAGGAAGAAAAATGTAAAATAAGTTCTTTATTGAAATGGCTGGATGTAAGTGGAAATTGAAAATTGCTTTATATAAGGATAATTTCTTATCTTGCACGAATTTGATTATAGATGGATTTTTGTCAACGAGAAAATCACCATTATATTATTTGTCACTTTTTTTTTTTTTTAAATTTCGTCACTTTTGAGTGTTTATGATATTTTTTTTAATTTGTCACTTCTTTTGAATTTTTTCACATTTTGAGTGTTTGTCATTTTTTATTGTCTCACTTTTTAATCTGTATAACTTCTTTTAATTTGTGTCACTTTTATAAATTCGTCATTTTTTACAAATTCGTCACGTTTTTTAATTCTGTCACTTTTTTTTTTGTGTTTATCACTTTTTCAATCACATTCTTTATTTCTATCACTTTTTCAGTGACAATCATCATTTTTAATAAAAGTGACATTATATGTATTTTTTTAATAAAAAAATGACACTTAACTTTTAAAAGTGACAGTGAGTCATTTTTTCAGCGTCACTTTTTTTTATTGTATCACTTTTTCTATTAAAAAAAAGTGACAATTGATTTTACACGGTATTTTTTACTTCTAAAATATGTATCAAATGATTTTTCAAAAGACTTTTATTTTTAAGGGTATTTTTGTAAGTTCCCCTAAAAAATATAAATTTTTTCTCTAATTGGGACTCAGTACATGAGCCCAAGAATAACGGGCCTAGTTTGAGACCCACAACGGTCTTAACGGTAAACTCTCAATGACAGGCCCGATTCATCCCGTCATAAGGCTCTAGGTCAAGATGCGAGACGAATAAAAACCTTATCTTCATTGTCTCTCGCATTTTCTCCATTCGCACAGAAAAACCAGTAGATAGCGGAAGTAGAGGTCGAGTGAGAGAGAGGAGAAATGGTGTCGCTAAAGCTACAGAAGAGGCTGGCGGCCAGCGTTATGAAGTGCGGGAAGGGCAAGGTCTGGCTCGACCCCAATGAAGTCGTCGAAATTTACAAGGCCAATTCCCGTACGGTCTCCTTTTCTCGTCACATTAAAAGGATTTTATATAGAGATATCTGTATATGGATATGGATATTTGTGTATGAATATCTGTTTTTGATTCAATTTTGGAAAATCTCTTCTGATTTGATTCTTTTAATACTCCAAAAAAGCAAATTTTGGTGCTTAGCCTAATTTGTATTATGTCCTGATTTTATGTACAGTTAAGACTTAAGGATCAGTTTTTTATTAATCAATAGCTACTTGTCTGTTGTGGATTCTTTTTATAGACACTTTTTATCAGTTCAATATCTCGACTATAGTTGTTCATTTCTCGAGCTTTAAGGAACATTGAATTTCTCACTGTTTAGTAAAAAAGTGTTCTGGTCATTTAAAGGATGATAGATATTGTTGAATGCATACAAATATCTGAAACGAATAATTAGGATAGATATGCTGAATTGGTAAGCAAATCTAGCAGGCAGTCAGTTACAATCTTTATTAATTGGGGTTGGATTTGTTTTACATTTATATTGATTACGAGCATATTGCTGCTCGGTATGTTATTCAATATTTTTGTAGTATAGTATTCTTAGGCGCCCTCCGTTACAACTTCACCTTGAAATGCAGGACAAAACATTAGGAAGTTAGTCAAGGATGGTTTTATCATCAGGAAGCCAACTAAGATACATTCTCGGTCCCGTGCTCGCAAAATGAAGGAGGCCAAGAGAAAGGGTCGGCACTCAGGATATGGTACTGTCTCATGGTTGCGAGAATATATTCATTACTGTTCCTTCCATAACTTATATATGATGTTTTGTTAAGAGGGATGAACATAAGCCAAATTTTCTTAGATGGTTTCTGAATACTTTCAGGTAAACGTAAGGGTACCAGGGAGGCTAGGTTGCCCACAAAAGTTCTGTGGATGAGGAGGATGAGAGTTCTTAGGCGCTTGCTTCGCAAGTATAGAGAGTCGAAGAAAATTGATAAGCACATGTATCATGACATGTACATGAAGGTGAAAGGTAATGTTTTCAAGAACAAACGTGTTTTAATGGAGAGTATTCACAAGTCTAAGGCTGAGAAGGCCAGAGAGAAGACATTATCTGACCAGTTCGAGGCCAAGAGAGCAAAGAACAAGGCTAGCAGGGAAAGAAAGATGGCAAGGAGGGAGGAACGTCTAGCTCAGGTGATTGATTGAATATTTCTGTACTTTTGTGTTTATGCTGTCTTTGCCTGCTCGTGTCGTATAACATGAAGTCCTTTCCCATACCTCTTTGTTTGATGCCAATATCTTGATGACATTCATTGTCAATGTTCATGGCTGTTTGATCACTTTTAAACCTTAAATTACAAAATTTCCCCATATATTTTATAACAGGGACCTGGCGAGAGAGCTGCAGCCCCCACACCTGCAACCCAGTCAGCTCAGTGAGTGACTTCTTTTTTTATTTCAATTAATTGATTCTTTCAGTTGGTTATTATTTTAGCCATGCCATAACGTTCTTCTAAATTGTTATGCAGGGGAACCAAGAAGGCTAAGAAGTGAAATATCTTTGGTTGCTAGTTTCTAAAGTTAGTGGCTCATTGCCATCGAAATTCCTTTGTTAGTTTGTGATCTCTGTCCAGCGTTTGGTTTTAATATTTTGATAAAACTGTTTTATCTTTATCTTTAGCTAAACGAGAGGAGTATTAAAATTAATTATGTGGATTGTACTATATCCAGTCTATGGTAATTTTCTTCCAAAAAAAAAAAAATCTATTTTACCAGAAGGTTTTGTTTACAGTATATGTTTGGCAAAGCTTAAATTATAATTTAAGTTGGTCTGATATATTTTATATGATCTACAGCTTATAATTACTTTAAATTTTAATTTAAACCCTCCCAAGCATTACTATTGATGTTATGTGGAAGAAGTTACCCTGTTCCCAATTTTGTAAACTCAAAAAAAAAAATTATTGAAAAATGAAAGAATAAATCCTCGTACAGAACCTATTAGATGAAAAGCTTATACCATCATCAATCCACAACTCTTCTTGCATGATTAGAAAACAGATGACCCAGTGGTATTAGATCGTATGATACAGTACAATTCTTTAACCTTCTATGTACCTACTAAACATCACATTAATGGAGAGTACAAGCCGAGATGCGTGCTCTCCGTATGGTGTAGATGATCGAATTGTAAAACACAGTAATTGTATCCAAACACACGTTTATCAGATTGATGAATGACAGCTCTATGTTCATCAATGCATAAATTTTTATGCTTATAAAAGGATTATTCTTCAATGTTTCATACGCATCTCACCTAAATACTTGTTTGATAGCGTGGAGCTGATGAAGATATTCTGTCATCTCTTCCAAACTGTATATGGTTAAAAAGGTCGTCCCTCATTTGATTCGCTCTATCTACACCTGCAGCCGATCTCCCTGGAAATTCATTCGGATAGTTGCAAGTAGCAAGCTTCACTATGAATGTAAATGTGCTGCCTTTGCCCGGACCATCACTCTCAATCCAGATGTGACCTCCCATGAGATTGACAAACCTGAGTTCATCATTTTACAATAAGTAAAGGGATTGAAAATGCCATAAAGAAAGAATGAGCTCTGCTCATATAATATTTTTGCAAGACTCAAATGCAAGAAATTTAAAATCTAGCCGCTCTGATTGATAAGGTGGCTAAACGCTGATGAGGTCAACTATGCAGTGAATTAATACCGTTTGCAAATGGCGAGCCCAAGACCTGCACCGCCTTTATGTCGATTTGATGCACTTCGTGACTCGGCAAATTTGGTGAAAAGAAGTGGAATATCATGTGGGTTGACACCACACCCAGAGTCTTTCACCTGCATCAATATGTTGAGGAAAAGAGGAATTCTATGATTTTATTACTAAGCCCTGTTTCATAGCCATTAAAAGAGTTGTTTGGGGAAATGAGTTTTGGAATAATGATTTTTCAAATAATGGGTGGTTAAAAGGTAGGAAAACGTTTTTGGTTTACGTGCAAAATATTTCATTGTGTGAATGTGTGGTTGAAAACGAGTTTGAGAAAAAAGAGTTTTGAACAAATGGATCACAAACAGGGTCTAAAGAAGCTTGTGACTAAATCGTAGTCGAGTATTACTGACTGATAAAAGTGTGACTGAGAGGACAGTGTTAATGAAGATAAAGAAGCTAAAATCTTGTCAATTATATTGTCCGGTCTTGTACAATACTATGCATTAAGCATGCCCTTAATGGAAAATACAAGCTCCATAGTATGTAGAACCGCTGTAAGAAACAAAAACCAAACCCAGGGAGGGGATGAGTGTGTTTATATATTTTACCTGCACTCGCAAGTAGAAGTGACCATCAGTTGACAAAGGGCGGAATTCAGAAGATTGCCAGTCTCTAATATACTCTGGTTTTGCAACAGAGACATCAATTGAAACATAACCCTCCTTTGTGAACTTCAAGGCATTCCCCACAACAGTTAATATGATCTGCAGTAGCCTTTTTTCATCACCAGCAGCATAAACAGGTAGATCCAGAGACAATGTTAAAGTCATAGACAACTTCTTCACAAATGCAATAGGCTTAACCAAGTTAACAACCTACAGGTGAAGGATAAGGCATGGCATTGAGTTTACATATGTATAAACTGGTCAAAAGGCAGGGAAAGGAAATCTGTCATTTTCGTGTTTACCTCTCGGAAGGTTGCTTGAAGATTAAACATTCCTGTGTCTAATTCAAGGCTACCATCTTCAAGTTTAGAAAGATCTAGAACATCATTGATGAGTGTTGCAAGGAGATTGCCACTTTTAAGTATGGTCTCTATCATAGACCTTTGATCAGGAGTTAGCTCAGTCTCCAAGAGCAACGAACACAAAGCTATAGTTGCATGCATCGGCGTTCTCATCTCATGATTCATGACAGCCAAAAAGTCATTGCGAGCACAAATAGCCATCTCTGCCTCTCGTCGAGCTAAATCTAGAGCTACATTCTGTTGTATGAGCTGATCACGAGCTCGCATGGATTCTTCCAAAATTGCAGCATGAGAAAGAGCCACTGCAACCTAGATAAGCAATTACAGTTTTTAGTTCACAAAAGCATGATATGTCAAATCACCAAGTAACTACAAAAACATATGATATCATGAAGTGGAAAAAGATAGCATGTGCTTACACATTCACCTAAAATAAGGTACCTCGGTAAGTTTTGCTCATGATATACTTTAATTGACGAGACAAGCTGGGTTTCAAATGGCTAAATATTCTATGTTGCAAAAGTCCACCAAGTGAAAACAGACAAGTTAAAAGAACGATAAACTATTCTTAGGATTCTAAGAGTTGAGCCATTAAAAGATAAGATGTCCATAAGATAAACTTAGCAACAATGAAGGTGATAAAATGGAGTCTGGCCATGTATTCTGTGTACTTGAAAAAATTCTTGTTCGTAAAGCAGCACGGTCACAGTAACATATTACAGAAAGAAGGGGTAGACTCAAACTAACATTGCTTGATGTGGTTGTTAACTGTTTTAATTTCCCTGGATCTTAGAGTAGAAGCTCTTAACATTGATTCTCACATTTCAGGAATGTATTCATTTCTTGTTTCTTTTCCTCATCCCAGTCCTTTTGCCGCTTTATATAGTGTAGTTACATGAAATTCAATAAATAGTAATGCAGAAGAACAGATTGACCATAGAAAAAGTCGTTCACCATTTCAAGCCTTCAATGAAGTGCATATATCACTCAATGTTTTTTAACAAAACAGTGAATAAAGATAGAATATACATGGAAATGAAATGGCTCCTCACTATGACTGTATGACATTTCAAGTATCTAACACGAGAAAATTAGAAGCTGGAAAAGCAAGCCAGGTAATGGGGGACAATAATAACACGAAATCATCCCTTTTTTCTTGTCTGTGGACTAACAGAAAATTCATTGGTTGAGCGGATACAAGAAATTTTATCCTATATATCTCTAGTATAAATTTGAAAAGAAGAGGTCGGATTTCATTTTATTTTGTTCCAGGAAGTTGCAACAACTTATAGGGAAAAAATAAAATATATGTATGGAAATAGAAACATGTCAACAGTAATAAACGAGGTTCTAAATGCATCAAGGAAACTATTGTTATCTGCTAGTCGATTCATAATTTTAATGGCCTAAAATTAGGTACAATCTACAATCATAACCAACAATGAGGGTACCTATGAACTAATGATAAAAACTAGTAAAGATAGATGCATTTGAGGTATGAATAATAATACAATAGTTTCCCAGAATGAAAAGCAATTAATGAAGTCTATCACATAGTCCTGAAGATAACACCAAGCAGAAAATGAATAGTAAACAGAAATTCATAAGGTATTATAGCAAAACAGTGACGAAAGAGAGGAAGCTGTCCATAGAAACCTGGTCAGCAACAACTTCGACAAGTTCTAACTCATGATCACGCCATTTTCTTATACCATTCAGAATCAGAACCATCACAGCATAACTTTTTGAAGATTGATCAGGCCAGTCATTGATATGGAAATTTGACAGATGCAAAAGAGGCACGCGTACTGCAACAGCTTCTGGTGAAACATATCTACTAACAAGAGGCCTGATTTTTGCTAGTGGGCATGTGTGTGGAACCTTTACTGCTTCAGCACTATTAAAAACTTCGTTCACTAGAGGAAGATTAAGAGGCACGGTGGATCCAACAGGTATCAAATTGTTCAAAGTATGGGAGAGCTGCAAATGTGGGCCTCTTTGTGATGGCATCCACAATGCACATTCTTCCAACTCTAACGTTCTGCCTAGCTCGACAAGAGTAGTTTTCAATATTGTGTGCCTATCAATTGTGCTTCTGATCTCATGAGTCAGCATGCGGACATGCCTGCCAGTTTCTTCTTGTTTTATGATAAGTCCCATCTCTCTGTCTAATTCTTCGGCTTTGTTCTTCAGAAATAATTCCCGTGTTTTCACGCTTAGCAGATCAGGTATTATGTGAACAAGCATCAATGCTGTCACGCACGATACGGCAGCTGTAGACATTTTTGCTATTGTCATCACCATTGCGACAGTTTTAGAATGCAGAGAGGATGTCCACAAACTAATCAAGTGGGTTGCTCCACAAAGAACAATAAAAGCACCAAACTGTATTAGTACCCATCTGTATGGGAAGAATGCAGATTTCTGAACAAAGTAAATAAGCTCTAGTGGAATGGAGAAGTATGCAAAGGCAATGAGGAGATCCGATATATACTGATATTTCATCAGGAGATCATCACCGGACCACTGAGTCTCAATGCAATCACAGGACTCCATGGGAAGAATCCGAAAAGACAAGCCCACACAATCAAGCTAACCTACTATAAAGAACATATTAACATTAATGCTTATGAAGGAAAAATTTGTTGTTTTGGAGCTAACAGAAGGAATTCCAAATACATGGTTGTTGATTAGAGTCATTCAATCTTAAACATGTACACTATTCATTACGCCTTTCTGAAGTGATTTTCTAAAACTTTTTCTTTTGTTAAGTTTAGAAAGATGAAGCAGCAATAAGATTCTTTTAAAACGTCCAAAATTAATTAATACACTTCATAACTACTCAGTGCTAATATACAAATCAACCTAAGCTAAGAAACTAGCTAGTTACGCTTCTTCTATCCGCCAGACTCGCTAGAAGTGCGAGTTTCTAAACCAAACACATTCTTTCTTTGAATTATAAACAAGAAAATGCAGTTCTCAAAAATATAACCTTCAGCAAGATGGAATTATATTCTTTCTGGCAGTAAAGAATTTTGTTTCTTTCCTAAACCATCACTTGCAGAGCCTCAAAGTCCGACCTGAAAATAAATAAGAAGTACTTTATTTCCTTTTATCTATCTAACAAATATACACACCCAAAGCTAAAGATCAGTATTCGAAGAAGTAGTTATGTAATCAGAAAACAATTAGCCAAAACAATTTAACTGACATTCGGTTAATATTATTCAATAGAGAAAAGAATTGAAGTTCTTAATTAAAATTACTTTGTAACTCAGACAACTAATTCCAAAAAATTAAATACATTGGGGATGAATGAAACAGAAAAACGTGAGACATCTAACTTTCTGGAAATTGTTTGCATTTTCGTAATTTTGATTAACCAAGCGGAGACACAGATGCGTTCTTGAAAACAACGATACGAAAAATGATTTGACGAAATTACAACAAATGATCCGATCGTCACCTTAGCTCCTGACCGCAAAATAATTAGATTGAACTCGTATTGAATTCGGATTCCTTATTACATTTCAAATTTTTTACTGGTTTTTTGTGATAGAAATGGATGAGTAATGTGGAGGGAAGGACTTCACAGCCATCACGGATGGTTACAGCGACTTACACCAGTTTTGGTTCAATGAATGGGATGCGCGTGCGCCCATGCTTTACATTATTTATACTCGTACGTGCAAACTGAGCATTTCATTGGTTAATTGGTGGACTATGAAATAATACCGAACAAGTTACAAGTAATGGCCACCAAAGCTCCACTTGGCCCTTGATTAATAGGTTGGGCAAAGCCCCAATAACATAATGGTTTCAACTCTATTGGCCCAATTTATATCAATCATTGGGTTGGCCCACATACACAGCTAACAATTTTAATAAAATTTAATAAAAGGTTAATTACAAAACTTACCTATTGTTTGTCAGTATTGTGGAAATCGTTTATATCATTTCAATTTTAACATTTGAATCATTAGAATTAGGGGTGGGTCATGGGTCGGGTCGGGTTGAATTTGACCCAAAATCGACCCGACCCCAATATTCCCCGCTTTTGGGCTCTTCACAAACCGACCCGACTCGACTTCTATCCTAAACCGAACCGACCCGATTCGGGTCGGGTCGGGTCCATTTTTTGAATTTAATTTCTCCGATTCCTCTACCCAAAGCCTGGCCAGTGAAAAAAGTCTTGTAACATTTGTTGCATTTGTGAATCCTACCATTTGGGTTGAGATAAGAGACATTAGAGGCAATGGTGATTGCAGTTGTGGTGGCGAATTGAGCCCTATCACGATGGCTGGTTTTTTGCTCGCCGAGTGCTTGGTAGTTGGTACGAGAGAAAAGATTTGTTGCATGCGTCACATTCGCGCAGCTCATGATTCTGTGGCTGTGGAGAGGCTGTAATAGGAGGACAAAAGGGTTCCGTTGATTTCTTGTCATCATCGGTCGAGGCTAAAGCGCCTATTCTTTCACTAGTGCTAGCAACGACGGGACTACGTCTTCCACGATTTTAGCGGCGTCGAGATTGATGGTTGGACAAGTAGCGGTGGCGAACTGAGAACTATCAAGGCGACTTGTTTTGTAGCCACCGAGTGCTTGGTACTTCCCACACACGTCACACTCGAGCGACTAATGTTTGTGCCGGCGGAGAACAATGTTCAATAACCTTCATGACATTGACGGAGGCTAAAGCGGAGACTCTTGCGGTGGTTGTAGGTGCAGGCTTCCTCCATTAAAAAAGAGATCGGATGGCTGAATTTTAGGGTTTTCCTTGGGTTGGATCGATTTTGGGCCCAATTATTTTACCCGACCCGACTCGGATTTATCCCCAACCCAACCCGTTTCAGGTCGGGGCCGGTTTTTGGCTGTGGTTTCAAGCCAAAAAGGGTAAATAATCAATGTTACATTCCATTTTATTATTAGTTTATTATATATATTTTTTCTTTTTATAAGTTACCAATGAATAAAATTGATTTTATTTTTTATTTTTCATTATATTGTTAGACAAAAATTATTAATTATTTTTATTTTATTGCCAAACAAAAGGCTTTTATTTTTTTTCCTTATGGTATTTTATCGAACAATTTTTATTTATTTATTTATTTATCTATGTTTGTTTTTAATATTATCAATGGAAAAGTCATTCGTAAACTTAAATTACATTTTTAATTGTTATTTGATTATCAACAGATTTTTGGAAGTAATCTTAATTTTTCATATTTTATTATTAATAACAGATTTCAATCGCTAAATATATTTATTTTAAAAAATTTAAACAATCGAACAATTCTATTATTAATTTAAAATATGATTATGTTTAATTGTTATTTTGTACCTATTTTCCGTTAGAAATGGCAACGGGGCGAGTTCGAAGTTTCAAGAGAGTCTAATCAACTTGTATAACAAAGTTCAGACATGGCAGCCAGTGAAAGCGGGGCACCCTCGCCCCGCTCTGCAACTCTCCCACGGCGCCCCGCCCCGACTAAGGGCAGGCAGGGCGGGCGCGGGCCTATCTCGTTTCCTGCCCTGTTTATATATATATTTTTTCAATTAACTTTTTTTTTTTTTTTGTCTTTTGAAATGACCTTTATATACATTCATTTGCTTTCTTAGCTCCAACTCAATTTCGACCATTTAAATGAACAATTTCTTTGTCTCAATTTTAGCAACCTGAAAGGGGATTAACAATAACGTATAACTCACTCAATTTAAAAATATGAATTTAAATATTGAAAAGGTGAAAGCATATACCTTAAGGCTGGCAATGGGTCAAGCCAGCTCGGCTCGGCTCGATCCGATTCTTAACCACCCGAGCTTGGCCCGTGCGTCCACCACAAGCCCAGCTTAAGCTCGACTCGTGCCACGAGCTCGCCCAAAATGGGTACTCGGCGAACTGAGCCGAGTTGCTCGGCTAACTTTTTATTATTATTATATATATAAAATATGCTTTTAAAAAAAAAAAAAATTTGATTTTGGACGAGCTGACTAGGCTCGATTACCACCACTAATATACCTGAACATTTCCATGTGAATCCCTTTCAAGTATCAATTGATCCTAGATTGCTGGAGGTAAACGTTCAAAAAGTTGAAGAGACTTTGGATCAAGTTTCTTTTTTCAAAGACCAGCTTCATCTACAGTTTCGTGGGCCAATATTTCATTTAGTTCTGCAATGAGATTTTGGACCTGAAATTATTTTATTTTTTTTTTCAGTTAACTATTTTTTTTTTTTTTTGTAATTTGTAATTAATTTTTTTTATTCTTCAAGGGGCGGCCCCGCCCCGCCAACTCGTTGGGACGTGTTTTTTTCGCCTCATTTGGACGGACGAGTTTTTTTGCCATCGCTATTTTCTGTCAATAATATTTATTATTTTACTTTTACTGTTTTATTTTAACAATAAACTTTCCATATGATGGGTCATCCACGCCAGAGTCTTTCTAATGATTGGTTGAAGACATTTCATTTAAAAGCACTTGAATAGTAATTTTGTTTAATTTCAAGAACATCGGGAGTATTTTGTTATTATGAGACAATATCACATTTAATTATTTGAGAGAATTTGTCGATCAACTCCATCAATATTGACTCATCATCCCCGACAAAGTCATTTGAAGATAGTTTGAAATGCCAGTATACGATTGTCTCCTTTTGACACATATCAAACTAATTCTTGAATTGTTTGAACGGATCACATCTGATTAACTATTAATCATATTAATCAATCAATATATTTCCTTTAGCTGTAAAATTTCCCTTCAACTATTCGAATCGAAGCAGTAGTCATGTTGAATTGGACCTATAAAATCCAATAACAAATCTAGTGTCAATTTCAAAAATTAACTCTAGCAAAGCCAAGTAAAATTTTTGAGCATAAAGTTGATGGGGATGTCTTGGACATTTTTGAGAACTTGAACGCGAGCAAATGGAGAAAGAAGCCAAGGCCAAATCATATTTCTCTAAGAATTGAGATATGGCCCAACAAGAATGGGAAAATATTGATAAATCATTATTCTAACCAACGTCAAGGTAATCGAATATGATTAAAAAGGATAAATACATACGAAAATTCATGAGTTATACCAATTTTTCTTACTATTAGCCCGTGTTCGATGGAAAAAAAAATTAGATTTTTAGTAAATTTTGACAAAAGTTGCGAAAATGTGTGGTTGAAAAGTTGTGAAATATATATATATATTACATTATTGTAGTGTATTTATCATCCCAATATTACTTCTCATTTTCTCCTCCATAATTTCTTACTTTTACAATATGCCATTCCAGCCACTTATCTTATCGACTAGAACCTAATATTTTCATTAGAGTCAATGACATGTTCTCTTTGTTATTTCCATGTCATTTTCAGTTTTCGAAAATACTGAAAACACATTTTATTTATTTTCATAAATGAATTTCCACAAACGAGTTTAAAATTTAAAAGAAAACGAAAAACGCAAAAAAAAAAAAAAAAAAAGTCGTTCATGTTGATTGTTTTCAATGCCTTAACCACAATGACCGCCGCTTTTGTTATATATATATATATAATCGGTTTTTCAGTTTTTCAAAATTAGAAAGTAAACACGTTTTTTTTAAAACAATTTTTCAAATAACAAAAAGAGCGCGTTTTCAGCAATCTCAAAATGGACACTCAAAACTCAAAATGAATTCAAAATTAAAAACTAAAACTAAAACACGAAAAGAACAACCTCTAAACTTCTGACTTCAACTGACTTAGGCCACTGAGTACTCAAATAACTTTATTTTACTTCAAGGAAAAAAAAAAACTTTCGAAAGTAAAATTCTATCTTCAAAATAACTTAAATGGAGGACTTCCATTTCCTCCTCGTGGTCAATCGTGAACAATTTTCGAGTAACTCTTTGATCTAGAAGAATTTTAAACAAAACTTTGCCTCGTATTAATCAGTTCAACACAAAAGAAATCAACTTTCATTTAAAATATTGATTATTTGTTTAATGTCAAAACATTTTTTTTATAAAAAAAATCAGATTATCAACTTGAAAAAGTTATTTTAGAGAAACTTTTAAATTTTACGATGAAATTTTCACTTTGTGTACATTTATATATATAGTGGCAAATATATGTTCGTGTGTTCAATGATATAAATAGAAATTACACATAATATGTAAAATTTAAATAAATAAATTTCAAATAATATGATTTATATTAAAATAATTGTGTTATTATAATTTGATCGAAATATTAGTATTGATAAATTTTATAGAATATGAAATAAATTTTATTTATGAAACAAAAATTATGAGATATGTAGTAATTAATTACTGTTTAGGGAAATAAATATAAAATTTAGGGTAATTGCGCAAAACGTCCCTACCTTCTCAGGTTATTGTAGAAAACGTCCTTACTTTTCGTTTTTTGGTACAGAACGTCCATACCTTTTACATTCTTTGCGTTGAACGTCATTTTCACCAATTTTTAACATAAAATGATCAATATACCCTGCTATCTAAATAATAATAATAAAAAAGAATAAATTACAATCTGCTCTTAAACTTTTTTAGAAATGTAAATCAGTCCAAAACTTATGAAAATATTAAAAATAACAAAAACACACACTCTCTTCTCCTTCATCACCTTAACCGCCTGATTACCACATCTACTCTTCTCCACCGCCACAACCTCCAGACATTGGTACCAACACAATCTCCTCAACACCCTCTACAATTCCATCCCAAGAATTCCCCATATCATCTCATAATTCGGTAGAAATCAGCATGCAAAATCAGCTACTCGAAAAATGAATAAATTGCTGAAAGTCGTACCTTCAGCCAGCAATAGGATCGCTGACCACCACCATCCGGTTGCCCACACCCAGACGACCTCAGCCATGTTGGCAATTCATCCAAAACACTTATCCAATATGTTCAATTTGAAATTGAAAATAACGCAGTCGCAACTATCGCGTTGCGCACTAAACTTGGCTGATTCTGGCGTCGTCCCTTTGACCCATGGTCGCAGATCCCTCCATCCAGCATCCTCTCACCATGGCGAATCTATTCCACCCATGAGTCTTTCACAATTTTGCCTGGATTCGTTAGAATTTCAGGTCGAATTCCAATTACAATTTTTTGAACATAGTATTTCTCCCACGAATTGAACGACTTCAGGTCGAAATTGACCTAGACCCATGGTTGGGCTAGGTGCGCCCGGTGAAGAGGGACCTAGCCCAGGTGGTCCACGACCATGGATGTTCCGGACGACGCCAGAATTTGAGAAGTTCGCAGGCTGTGTCGCGACTTACAAAGAATCTGGTATGAAATTAATTTTTTTTGTTGATATTTGTTATAAATTGTTGTCATGTGTGTGGTCGTCTGGTGATAGGCAATTGATAGGAGGTGAGTTCCGATCATGGGGGTGGTCGAAATGTAATTTTCGACAATTTTTAGATTTGAGGACAGTGAATTTTCAGCATTAATTTCAACCACTACAGTTGATGAAATTGGGAGTGGTTGGGTGGTAATTGAAGGGGGAATTGGAGGTTTGTTGACCGGTGTCAACGTCCGCTGGCTTGGGTGGCCGGAGGCTGCTAGAATTTGGACGCATTGAGCTGAAAAAAGACAAAAAAATCGTCACTTTTTTGAATTGATTTGCATTTTTAAAAAAGTTTAGGGGCAGAATGCAATTTATTCTTTATTTTATTTTTTATTTTATTTATATAGGAGGGTATAACGGTCATTTTATGTTAAAAAATTGGTAAAAAGGACGTTCAGAGCAAAGAATGTGAAAGATATGAACATTCTGCGCCAAAAAACAAAAGGTATGGACGTTTTTCACAAAAATCTTCAAAAGTGAGGACGTTTTGTGCCAATTACCCTAAAATTTATACAAAAGTACTTTATAATGATGCTTTTTGAAATCGAAACCAACAGGTGAAAAGATTTTCAATAAACTCCACCTAAAAACTTTACTCATAACTATGGGTAATACTGTGAGCATTTTTTATAATATTTTTCGAACCAAATCATTTTAAACCGTTTGAAAAAAAAAATCCTTTTAAAAAAAATTCAAACCAATTTTTACTGTTAATTTTGATTTCAAATTCTAATATTAACGACATAAAATAGTATTTTTCAAATAAGTGAAATAATAAATATATTGATCAGGCCTTTCCGATATAATACTCAAAATCGAACCATTTTAAGCATCGTAATATATTTGTCTCAATACAAGTTTAAATTAATAAATTAATACAATGTTCAACCATAAAATGTAAGCTTACAAATTTATTATTTTAAAATAGATAAAAAAAAAAATCTTTTTTTTTCTATCACAAATAATTATTTCCCTAAAGAGTCAATAAGAATGGACTAGCTATTTTGAGTAAAGTACTTTTTTTAATTTAAATTGAAAGAATTGTTCGGTTTTCAAGTGATTTTTAACTATCTAAACTTAAACTAAAATATTTTCAAACGATTTGATTTGATTTGATTATTGAAATGTTGAAATCGAGATGAACAATTTCGGAACCAGTGATTTTAAAATTGCCATCTTGGTTCGATTTGATGGATTGATGATTTTTTGTCCATCCATACTGCATAGCAGCTGTATCAAACAGGGCTCGATTATATTTAACAAACATTTCATACATGTATACAGGGGTATCTTGAAATTAAGTGAACCTATGACGTGCGAATTAATTGCAACTAGTACTTACAATATTTATTGATTGACATTGCACATTTGGTGATGGCTAAGTGTAAAATTTAATTAGAATGGGCCGTTGTCAATTCCCGCTTCCACCAAAATTCATGTCATTTTCAAATGATGCCTGGTACGTAACTCCAGGTAAGAAATATATAGAATTAATCAACTAATGCAAGTTAAAATAATTCATTTTTCTATTAAGTTTGGTATTATATAAGGAACACGCAAGCAAGGTTTTCTATTATTAAAAAAATGGAGTGACAATGAAACATTTTATAATTGATCTCGAGATTTTTAAGAATAACTTGGAGTCAATATTGCAATTTTGTTATTGTACTACTATATTGCCTCTGGTATCGACTGGCAAATCCATGCACTCCAAATGAATCGTTGTATCGCGGCAACCATAAAATGAGATCTTAAAAAATGGCCCACTTTAGGTTCTCAAGAGCTCTTTCACAATCTTTTGGAAAGTGCAGTGATCCGATCTCTTTGTACACCGTTCTTTAGAAAGTTTTTGAATTGAAAAATGTTCTTTTAATAAACTTATCTTTGATGTGCTTGCCAAAGTATTCGTTGAATGCTCTACGAATATGGTTTCCTTCTATCCAAAGGAGCATTTACAATAGAGATGATTCTTCAATACTCTGGAGGTGGGTAATGGGGTTGGGTAATGAGTATATACAAATTAGAGCACACTACCACGACAACTGTAATACACGATCTTCAGTAATTACTCACTTTAAATTCTTTAACATTTTTCGCACGATTTTAGAAAAGTGCAACACCATATCGTTTGTAAGATTTTCAAGTTGAGCAACATTCTTCTAATAAACTCACCTAGAGTGGTACTTGTCATGTTTGGATGGATCTAATGCCAGTTCATGCCCAAATGATAGAATTCCCTTTTATCGTAAAGATTCTAGTTTAATAGTTCGGAGGTGGTTAACATGATTGTTTAACAAATTTACTATCTATGAATTAGATGAAATCATCCGTCTATTAAATATGTATAGAAATAGCTCTGTTGTAAAAATACAGTCCCAAAACATTCACAACCAAAATGAACACAGAAGATTTTTCGCCCTAAGGCCCGGATGTTCACCCTAATCTGGGCTAGTCACCCGTTGAGCATTCACCGGAGTGATTATCGCTCTAATCCACTAGAATCCAAACGAAAGTTATCAAGTACAGATCAGAGACCCAAAAGAATCACTCGACACAAAACCCTCAGCCCAAACCTCTCTATTTCTCTCTTTTGCAGATTACACACAGTAACCCATATCTATGCTCACCAAGAACACAAGAATCACACCAGAACAGTAATCTAAACAAAGATATCACCAAGATTATCTAACCTAAAGATTACAGACGAAAACCAACAGTTTTCTTCAAGAGAGAATATACAGAGAGTCGAATGTCAAGGAGAGCAAACCCTAGACCCAAAGTCGATTTCTCTCGGAGGCAATGGAAGAGTCTCGAATATGTATAGTCACCATGCATCCAGCGGTCTAGCCACGGCCACGTGTCTCAATCTCAGCCAGCTTACTTATCAAGGCCAAAGTCGCATAACAGAAACACGAGATTGCACATTGGGGGCCAAAGGACCGGGTCACACTTATTACAAACAATGGGCTGTAGTGTTGGGCTTCATCATTGGGCTTGACTGTAGATGTTAAGCATATATATACTAACAATCTCCACCTTGCTTGACATCTTCGGGTTTCATGTGGATTAGAGGTTAACTCCTCCTCCGGTTTCATGTGCTCGAGTACCTGCAAAAGGATTAGTCAGTAATGATATTTAAGAGATTCAAACAATCCTTAAATTTATATAAAAGGAAGTATTTTGGTTCCCATATCTGCAGGATTACACTTAGTAGAAATCTTCTCAATTTTAATGATTTCCTTTTCAATAATATCTCTTATGAAATGGAATTTAACATCAATATGTTTTGTCCTATCATGAAAAACTGGATTTCTACTGAGATGTATTGCAGATTGACTATCAGAGTAAACAGTAGCATCATTACCAGAGAAGCCAATTTCATCCAATAAATTCTTCAACCAAATACCTTCCTTTACAGCATCTGAGGCTGCAATGTACTCAGCCTCAGTGGTGGAAAGTGCTACAATTTTTTGCAGCTGAGATTTCCAGCTAACACAGGCATTATTCACAGTAAAAACATAGGCAGAAGTAGATTTTCTATTGTCACAGTTACCAGCAAAATCAGAATCAACAAAGCCTTTAAGTTGAATTTCAGTTTCACCTTTACAGAACATTAAACCCAGATCAGAAGTCCCTTTTAAGTATTTCAGTAACCACTTTAAGGCTTCCCAATGATATTCTCCAGGATTGCTCATATATCTACTTAGAGTACTTATGGCAAAAGCAAGATCAGGTCTTGTGCAGACCATAACATACATAACAGAACCAATAGCATTAGCATAAGGGATTTTATCCATTCTACTTCTTTCAAATTCAGATTTAGGACATTGTTCCACAGAAAACTTGAAGTGACTTGCAAGTGGTACGGTAACAACTTTGGCCTCATTCATAGAAAATCTAGTTAACATTTTTAAAATGTAAGTCTGTTGAGTTAAGAACAGAGTTTGATTAGACCTATTTCTTTTAATCTCCATACCTAGAATTCTTTTGGCACAACCTAGGTCTTTCATTTCAAATTCTTGTTTAAGCCTTTGCTTGATGTTCTTAATTTCATTAGCATCATAACCAGCCAGTAACATGTCATCCACATAGAGCAAAAGGTAATAAGAATTTGGACCTCCTTTTCCTTTATAGTAAAAACATGGGTCATATTCACTTCTATTGAAATCAAGACTTTTGATAAAGGTATCAAATCTGATATACCATTGTCGAGGTGCTTGTTTTAAACCATAGAGAGATTTTTTCAAGTAGCACACCCAGTTTTCTTTTCCTTTTTGTTCAAAACCTTTTGGTTGACTCATAAAATTTTTTTCATCCAAGTTACCATGCAAGAAAGCAGTTTTCACATCTAATTGTTCCAATTCAAAATCATATTGAGATACAATAGACAGCAAAATTCTGATAGAAGTATACTTGACCACAGGAGAAAAAATTTCATTATAGTCAATTCCCCCCCTTTGGTTAAACCCCTTAGCAACCAGCCTGGCCTTGAATCTAACACTATCATCCTTAGGGTCTCCTTCTTTGACCTTATAGATCCATTTACAGTCAATGACTTTAGCCCCTTTTGGTTTATTGACTAAAACCCAAGTATTATTCTTCTCTAAGGACAACATCTCATCCTTCATGGCTTCAAGCCACATGTTAGCATTTTTTCCTTCAACAGCCTCTTCATAAGAGGTAGGATCACCTTCCAAAGGTCCTATAACACTAAGGGCAGTGATGAAATCAGGTTCACTGTACCTAGCAGGTGGTCTTATTTCCCTTCTGGTTCTATCTCTGGCCAGAAGGTAATCTTCTAAAGGGTTAATGTGAGGGTCAGGTTCAGTTTCAGAATCAAGATTAGGGGTATCCTGCTCTGGTGCATGCTCCACCTGAAACTGATTTTCATTTTCAGTGTTAAGTTCAGCTGGAGTAAGTTCTGTTTGAATAGTGCTTATATTTTGATCAGTTTCAGTTGGAGTAGACCCTTTTTCTTTGAGACAGGGCATGTCTATCTCATTAAAGACAACATTTCTACTTATAGTGACTCTGTAGCCTCCCAGACCCTTCAGCCAAACTCTATATCCTTTAACACCTTCACCATACCCTAAGAAGACTCCTTTAATGGACCTAGGTTCCAGTTTTCCTTCATTTTGGTGTACATAGGCAGAACAGCCAAAGGTTTTAAGTTTAGAATAATCAGCAGGCTGTCCATTCCAAACTTGGTCAGGTGTTTCATAGTTCAGGGATTTGGTGGGGCATTTATTTATGAGATATGAGGCAGTTTTGACAGCTTCCCCCCAGAATAGTTTTGGAAGTCCTGAACTAGTCAACATACACCTAACTCTCTCTAACAGAGTCCTATTCATCCTCTCAGCTAGACCATTCTGTTGTGGGGTATATACAACAGTTCTATGCCTGAGAATCCCATTGTCTTTGCAGAAATTATCAAATTCCTCATTGCAGAATTCAAGGCCATTATCAGTTCTAAGGGTTTTAACCTTCTTATTTACTTGATTTTCAACAAGAGTTTTCCAATTGACAAAGTTTTGAAAAGTATCAGATTTATTTTTCAAAAGTAAGACCCAACTCTTCCTAGACAAATCATCAATAATCAGAAGGTAGTATTTAAAACCAGAATAGGTATTCACAGAGGCTGGTCCCCAAAGATCAGCATGAAGATAATCAAGTATGCATTTAGATTTGTGTGTGCCTGCAGAAAAGGGCAATTTCTTTTGCTTACCATATATGCAATGTTCACAAAAGGATACCTTTTCAATTTTTTTCATTTCCCAAGTGTCCTTGTTTCTTAAGAATATGCAGATTCTTATCACTTAGGTGTCCTAACCTTTTGTGCCATATTTCTGATTTATCTGACAGTGTGACAGCAGCAGCAATGGACTGATTCTTTTGTTGTAAAGCTTTCAGAATATAAATTCCATTTGATTTAAAAACTTGAGCAATTTTATCAAACTTCTTTTGAAGAATCAGGGTACCTTTATTTATAATTGTGTTAAAACCTTCATCATCAAGAGTGCCTAAAGAGATTAAGTTTCTCTTCAGACTGGGAATGTACCTGATCTTATTTAAGGTCAGTACATATCCATTTTCAAGTTTCAAAACAATTTTTCCAATTCCTTTAATTTTGCAAGAGAAATCATTT
>CM032624.1:667362-709742 GCA_019097785.1 Fraxinus excelsior | reverse complement strand
TCAACGGGGTATTGCGCGACACTCCTTTTTTCCTTTTCTCTGCTTCTAAATCAATTTCCTCTTCGATATCCGTCATACCATCATCCTCTTCTTCATCACACATTTCTCTGGATGCTTGGCCTTCATTGCAGACTAGTACACAAGTTTCTTCCTTACTGTCCTCCTTCTCTTTGCTTTTGAATTTATCGGCCAACAAGTAGTTATTATCCATGACAGGAGGCAATGTGCCAAACTGGATAATTAGAGGTTGGTCAAGATCATCTTCGTCTTCCCTGTTTCGTTCAAACTTTGATCTCCCAGACGAGCTTTCTGGCAATTCTCTCATTGATTCGCCAGTGCCTGTTTCTTCACCATCTTCAAAAACATTTTTGTTGGCCATTTTGAGCGATTTGGGTGCTTTAGGGCGTGATTCTCCTTGCTGTTGCCTCATCATCCGTCCGTAATTACGTTGGAAATGCCTTTGCTGGGTCCTAGTCATTTCATTGAAAGGCACCACTCTTCCTGCATTATATTGGAACGAATGCCATACATCGGGTTGGCGAGGCTGCGGCCTAAACGTCCTTCCTTGATGGCCGACCCAAACCCCCTTTCTCTAGGTAGTCTTCTGTAAAATGGCACCCTTTGCCCCCTGACAGGCCGAGCGATCGGCATGAAATCAGAGTGATGGTGAAATTGCCACGTCATTGGTGACCCTGTATTTGCCTTCAACTCGTGTTTACATCTGTCGCACAGAACATCTTCCCCTTTAATGCATTCAAAAACGCTGGGATGTGGTTTAGATTATTCTTCTTCGTCGTCAATCACCAATCTGAACTTTGACAATTTGTTTTTCAAACCAGTTGTTAACATGTTCATTGCCAGTGGCCGTGGGAAAGGATTTTCATCCGCCACCATCTTTTTCTTTGCTTCGAACGTGATTCGTCCTGATTCAATAGCATCCTGCAACACATGACGAAAAATCACACAATAATTAGTCGCATGTGACCATGCATTATGCCATTTACAGTATTTTTTACCCTTAATTTGTTCAGGGTCTGGCAATTTGTGTTTGTCGCTCAACTTTATTTGCTTATCCTTATATAATTTGTCGAATATAAGGTCAGCGTTAGTTACGTCGAACGAGAACGTTCGCGTCTTTCTGTTTTCACCCTTTGCAAGTTCATTTTTGCCTACTATTTTTGGCTTAACTAATATGGGACAAGCGTACGCTTCTCCCTTTACTAACTCAGCCAAACATACTTCAGTTTGGTCCTAATAACCATTATCGACAGTATGAACGTTGAAGTTCGGGTCTTTGTAATAAGTCCCTTTACTGGAATTTTTCATCTGTTCTTCTCTTATCAATCGCTTATACCTAACGACGTTTGCACTAAGTTGGAATAAATCCGGGAATTCCCTATCCTGGAATTTCTTCTTTAGATCAAAGCTTAAACAACTTTGGGCAATTTTAACAAATTCCTTTTCTGGTAAAGGCACAAAGCATTTACTTCTGGCCGTTTTGAACCTCTGCAGGAAATTTTCTGCCCATTCGTTAGGCAATTGACGTAAATTCGCCAAATCGGCCAGTGTAACTTCAGACTCGGTCTTATAAAATTGAGCATGGAATAATTGCTCCATTTGCTGTCATGTTTGGACAGAGTTTGCTGGCAAATTAATGAACCAAGAAAAAGCTACCACTGTTAAAGAACTTGGGAACAACCTCAACTTATGGTAATCATTCACCTCACCCCTTTGCAACGTGAATCGCCCTACATGTTCTAATGTAGATACTTCTCCTAGACCAGTGAATAGCGAGAATTCTGGTACTTTATACCCTCTGGGCCATGGATATGCTTGATCTATCCAATCATGGTATGGCTTGGTATAAATTGGCCTAATAACCGGACGCACCCCAACTGCTATTTGATCTTGCACTATTTCCATAATTTGGTTTCTTAGCATGGCGTTAGGGTCATATGGGTTCCCTATTGGTTGATTTACTGGCTGATTTGTGGGAGGCCTGGTAGTTTGCCCTTGATTGGCCATAAAAGTGCTATTATTCGGGCCGTTATGACTGTTAAATTGAGTGCTTAAACTGTCATTTGTACGTAAACCATTCTGTCCGTTGTTTGGGACATTATCTCTTACGTTTATACTACCCCCAGGTTGGACGTAGTGTTATCATTATTCAAGTTCAAGGTCCTGTTTCCCCCTGGGTTTGAAGTAGAAGGGCCAAAAGGTGGCTCTAGAGTTGGACCTGAGTTTACACCAAGGGAGTTATGTGGCGAAGTATGTCCTATGATAGTCCTAGACTGAGAGTGACTACCTATAGGCATAACGGGTTGACACATTTGGCTTACCAACTTATTCATGATTTCATTTAACGTATTCAGTTGCTTAGCCATATTATCAAAATGCCTATTCTCATTTTGGGTAAACTTCTCCATATTATGAATACTTCGTAAATTTACCTGTTCAACGACGTCCTGCGTGAGTTCTCCTAGTAATGCACGCATTGTGCGAGGGCTCAATTCTGTCGTTGGTTCGTAGCGGCTGTGACTGCCCTGACTTTGTCCATTTGTTCGTGGAGAATGTTGTTGCTCCTCATATCGCTCAACTACAGACTGGACTACTCCTTGACTTGCTGGTTTCTTATCGAAATTTTTATGAGGCATGATATCTTTTCTTTTTTGTATCTTCACTTACAAAACACCAACTGTCCCACTGGGCGTGCCAAATTATTTTCGCGTGTTTTCCAACCCGCCAACAATTACAAGAAAAAGGATCAGACGATTGTGTAAGGAACAGACCTCTTGAGACAAAGTCCCAAAAAGAGGTGCGTTTACTAGTGAAGAGTTACAATTGGAAAGTAGACAAAACATCTCCAAGGGGCGCAAGCACACGAGTACTGAGAAAGGATTAAATTTAAACTAAAGAAATAAAAATTACATATTCTCTTGTCGAGAGTTTTTGATTCGGGCTTCCTTCTATAACTTCACTCCCTTTTATACTTCCGGGCGTCTTTTGGTTAACGAAACTGCTTATTGGGGAGATGTTACTTAGTAACTGTTGCCACTACTCTTGCCTTTTAACTACTTGTTTCTGGATCGTGGGGGCGTGCCGGGTTTACTTGATAACTGCTTTCGTAACTGCTGAATTGGATAAACTATACCTTTTAGACTTGTCCGATTCTGGGCGATTTGAGAGTTTGGGCGATGGTGAGGATATCGTTCTGGGCGATTGTGCAGTATTTCACTCGTTCAGCCTCTGGGCGTCCGTTCAGCCTCTGGGCGTCCTACAGGCTTGGGCGATGATATTCCTTCGCTTTCGGGCTTCCCATATTCAGGCATTTTCTCAGGTTTTCAGATTGGGCTTCTCTTCGTGGGCCTTTTAATCGATTTCTATTGGGTCTTTATCTTGGATTTCTCAATTGGATTTCCCTTTGATTTTGGGCTGCATTTTTAGTGTGTCAACAAAGCCCTTTTGATATATATTGGTCTCTGGTCAGCATATTGTGGTAGGTACTTGAATTTCAAATTGCATTGCCTTTCCATTTCGTTGTTACTTTGATTGTTAGACTATAACACTGTAATTTCATGTACCAGAGATTTTTTCCATGGCCAGAACCTTTAATTAAGTTGAAATTGATAAGGTTTTCTGCCCCCGAGTGTTTCACCTTTGCCACATTAAAAAAAAGGAAGAAAAATGTAAAATAAGTTCTCAAAGGGAAATGGATGGACCGAGTTCCTTATTGAAATGGAAATTGAAAACTGCTTTATGTAAGGATAATTTCTTATCTTGTACAAATTTGATTATATATGAATTTTTGTCAACGAGAAAATCACTATTATATTATTTTTGTCACTTTTTTTTTTAATTTTATTTCTGTCACTTTTTTTTTTAAATTTTGTCACTTTTGAGTGTTTATCATTTTTTTTTTTAATTTGTGTCACTTTTTTTTAGTTTGTCACTTCTTTTGAATTTTGTTCCATTTTGAATGTTTGTCATTTTTTATTGTCTGTCACTTTTTAAATATGTATAACTTCTTTTAATTTGTGCCACTTTTATAAATTCTTCATTTTTTACAAATTCGTCACGTTTTTGAATTGTCACTTTTTTTTGTGTTTATCACATTTTTCACTCACATTCTTTATTTCTATCACTTTTTCAGTGACAAACATCATTTTTAATAAAAGTGACATTGTATGTATTTTTTTAATAAAAAAGTGACACTTAACTTTTAAAAGTGACAGTGAGTCATTTTTTCAGCGTCACTTTTTTTATTGTGTCATTTTTTCTATTAAAAAAAAGTGACAATTGATTTTATACGGTATTTTTTACTTCTAAAATATGTTTCAAATGATTTTTCAGAAGACTTTTATTTTTAAGGGTATTTTTGTAAGTTCCCCTAAAAAATATAACTTTTTCTCTAATTGGGACTCAGTACATGAGCCCAAGAATAACGGGCCTAGTTTGAGACCCACAACTTAACGGTAACCTCTCAATGACAGGCCCGATTCATCCCGTCATAAGGCTCTAGGTCAAGTTGCGAGACGAATAAAAACCTTATCTTCATCATCTCTAGCATTTTCTCCATTCGCACAGAAAAACCAGTAGATAGCGGAAGTAGAGGTCGAGTGAGAGAGAGGAGAAATGGTGTCGCTAAAGCTACAGAAGAGGCTGGCGGCCAGCGTTATGAAGTGCGGGAAGGGCAAGGTCTGGCTCGACCCCAATGAAGTCGTCGAAATTTATAAGGCCAATTCCCGTACGGTCTCCTTTTCCCTTCACATTAAAAGGAGTTTATATATAGATATCTGTATATGGATATGGAAATTTGTATATGATTATCAGTTTTTGATTCAATTTTGGAAAATCTCTTCTGATTTGATTCTTTTAGTACTCCAAATAAGCAAATTTTGGTGCTTTGCCTAATTTGTATTATGTCCTGATTTTATGTACAGTTAAGAAAGGATCAGTTTTTTATGAATCAATAGCTACTTGTCTGTTGTGGATTCTTTTTATAGACACTTTTTATCAGTTATTGAATTTCTCACTGTTTAGTAAAAAAGTGTTCTGGTCATTTAAAGGATGATAGATATTGTTGAATGTATACAAATATCTGAAACGAATAATTAGGATAGATATGCTGAATTGGTAAGCAAATCTAGCAGGCAGTCAGTTACAATCTTTATTAATTGGGGTTGGATTTGTTTTACATTTATATTGATTAGGAGCATATTGCTGCTCGGTATGTTATTCAATATTTTTGTAGTATGGTATTCTTAGGCGCCCTCTGTTACAACTTCACCTTGAAATGCAGGACAAAACATTAGGAAGTTAGTCAAGGATGGTTTTATCATCAGGAAGCCAACTAAGATTCATTCTCGGTCCCGTGCTCGCAAAATGAAGGAGGCCAAGAGAAAGGGTCGTCACTCAGGATATGGTACTGTCTTATGGTTGCGAGAATATATTCATTACCCATAACTTATATATGATGTTTTGTTAAGAGGGATGAACACAAGCCAAATTTTCTTAGATGCTTTCTGAATACTTTCAGGTAAACGTAAGGGTACCAGGGAGGCTAGGTTGCCCACAAAAGTTCTGTGGATGAGGAGGATGAGAGTTCTTAGGCGCTTGCTTCGCAAGTATAGAGAGTCGAAGAAAATTGATAAGCACATGTATCATGACATGTACATGAAGGTGAAAGGTAATGTTTTCAAGAACAAACGTGTTTTAATGGAGAGTATTCACAAGTCTAAGGCTGAGAAGGCCAGAGAGAAGACATTATCTGACCAGTTCGAGGCCAAGAGAGCAAAGAACAAGGCTAGCAGGGAAAGAAAGATGGCAAGGAGGGAGGAACGTCTAGCTCAGGTGATTGATTGAATATTTCTGTACTTTTGTGTTTATGCTGTGTCTTTGACTGCTCGCGTGGTGTAACATGAAGTCCTTTCCCGTACCTCTTTGTTTGATGCCAATATCTTGATGACATTCATTGTCAAATGTTCATGGCTGTTTGATCACTTTTAAACCTTAAAATTACAAAATTTCCCCATATATTTTATAACAGGGACCCGGCGAGAGAGCTGCAGCCCCTACACCTGCAACCCAGTCAGCTCAGTGAGTGACTTCATTTTTTATTTCAATTCATTGATTCTTTCAGTTGGTTATTATTTTAGCCATGCCATAACGTTCTTCTAAATTGTTATGCAGGGGAACCAAGAAGGCTAAGAAGTGAAATATCTTTGGTTGCTAGTTTCTAAAGTTGGTGGCTCATTGCCATCGAAATTCCTTTGTTAGTTTGTGATCTCTGTCCAGCGTTTGGTTTTAATATTGTTTTATCTTTATCTTTAGCTAAACGAGAGGAGTATTAAAATTAATTATGTGGATTGTACTATATCCAGTCTCTGGTAATTTTCTTCCAAAAAAAAAAAAAAATCTTTTTTACCAGAAGGTTTTGTTTACAGTATATGTTTGGCAAAGCTTAAATTATAATTTAAGTTGGTCTGATATATTTTATATGATCTACAGCTTATAATTACTTTAAATTTTAATTTAAACCCTCCCAAGCATTACTATTGATGTTATGTGGAAGAAGTTACCCTGTTCCCAATTTTGTAAACTCAAAAAATATTTATTGAAAAATGAAAGAATAAATCCTCGTACAGAACCTATTAGATGAAAAGCTTATACCATCATCAATCCACAACTCTTCTTGCATGATTAGAAAACAGATGAGCCAGTTGTATTAGATCGTATAATACAGTACAATTCTTTAACCTTCTATGTACCTACTAAACATCACATTAATGGAGAGTACAAGCCGAGATGCGTGCTCTCCGTATAGTGTAGATGATCGAATTGTAAAACACAGTAATTGTATCCAAACACACGTTTATCAGATTGATGAATGACAGCTCTATGTTCATCAATGCATAAATTTTTATGCTTATAAAAGGATTATTTTTCAATGTTTCATACGCATCTCACCTAAAGACTTGTTTGATAGCGTGGAGCTGATGAAGATATTCTGTCATCTCTTCCGAACTGTATATGGTTAAAAAGGTCGTCCCTCATTTGATTCGCTCTATCTACACCTGCAGCCGATCTCCCTGGAAATTCATTCGGATAGTTGCAAGTAGCAAGCTTCACTATGAATGTAAATGTGCTGCCTTTGCCCGGACCATCACTCTCAATCCAGATGTGACCTCCCATGAGATTGACAAACCTGAGTTCATCATTTTACAATAAGTAAAGGGATTGAAAATGCCATAAAGAAAGAATGAGCTCTGCTCATATATTCATTTTTGCAAGACTCAAATGCAAGAAATTTAAAATCTAGCCGCTCTGATTGATAAGGTGGCTAAACGCTGATGAGGTCAACTATGCAGTGAATTAATACCGTTTGCAAATGGCGAGCCCAAGACCTGCACCGCCTTTATGTCGATTTGATGCACTTCGTGACTCGGCAAATTTGGTGAAAAGAAGTGGAATATCATGTGGGTTGATACCACACCCAGAGTCTTTCACCTGCATCAATATGTGGGGAAAAGAGGAATTCTATGATTTTATTACTAAGCCCTGTTTCATAGCCATTAAAAGAGTTGTTTGGGGAAATGAGTTTTGGAATAATGATTTTTCAAATAATGGGTGGTTAAAAAGTAGGAAAACGTTTTTGGTTTATGTGCAAAATATTTTATTTTGTGAATGTGTGGTTGAAAACGAGTTTGAGAAAAAAGAGTTTTGAACAAATGGATGACAAACAGGGTCTAAAGAAGCTTGTGACTAAATCAAAGTAGGCACGTATTACTGACTGATAAAAGTGTGACTGAGAGGACAGTGTTAATGAAGATAAAGAAGCTAAAATCTTGTCAATTATATTGTCCGGTCTTGTACAATACTATGCATTAAGCATGCCCTTAATGGAAAATACAAGCTCCATAGTATGTAGAACCGCTGTAAGAAACAAAAACCAAACCCAGGGAGGGGATGAGTGTGTTTATATATTTTACCTGCACTCGCAAGTAGAAGTGACCATCAGTTGACAAAGGGCGGAATTCAGAAGATTGCCAGTCTCTAATATACTCTGGTTTTGCAACAGAGACATCAATTGAAACATAACCCTCCTTTGTGAACTTCAAGGCATTCCCCACAACAGTTAATATGATTTGCAGTAGCCTTTTTTCATCACCAGCAGCATAAACAGGTAGATCCAGAGACAATGTTAAAGTCATAGACAACTTCTTCACAAATGCAATAGGCTTAACCAAGTTAACAACCTACAGGTGAAGGATAAGGCATGGCATTGAGTTTACATATGTATAAACTGGTCAACAGGCAGGGAAAGGAAATCTGTCATTTTCGTGTTTACCTCTCGGAAGGTTGCTTGAAGATTAAACATTCCTGTGTCTAATTCAAGGCTACCATCTTCAAGTTTAGAAAGATCTAGAACATCATTGATGAGTGTTGCAAGGAGATTGCCACTTTTAAGTATGGTCTCTATCATAGACCTTTGATCAGGAGTTAGCTCAGTCTCCAAGAGCAACGAACACAAAGCTATAGTTGCATGCATCGGCGTTCTCATCTCATGATTCATGACAGCCAAAAAGTCATTGCGAGCACAAATAGCCATCTCTGCCTCTCGTCGAGCTAAATCTAGAGCTACATTCTGTTGTATGAGCTGATCACGAGCTCGCATGGATTCTTCCAAAATTGCAGCATGAGAAAGAGCCACTGCAACCTAGATAAGCAATTACAGTTTTTAGTTCACAAAAGCATGATATGTCAAATCACCAAGTAACTACAAAAACATATGATATCATGAAGTGGAAAAAGATAGCATGTGCTTACACATTCACCTAAAATAAGGTACCTCGGTAAGTTTTGCTCATGATATACTTTAATTGACGAGACAAGCTGGGTTTCAAATGGCTAAATATTCTATGTTGCAAAAGTCCACCAAGTGAAAACAGACAAGTTAAAAGAACGATAAACTATTCTTAGGATTCTAAGAGTTGAGCCATTAAAAGATAAGATGTCCATAAGATAAACTTAGCAACAATGAAGGTGATAAAATGGAGTCTGGCCATGTATTCTGTGTACTTGAAAAAATTCTTGTTCGTAAAGCAGCACGGTCACAGTAACATATTACAGAAAGAAGGGGTAGACTCAAACTAACATTGCTTGATGTGGTTGTTAACTGTTTTAATTTCCCTGGATCTTAGAGTAGAAGCTCTTAACATTGATTCTCACATTTCAGGAATGTATTCATTTCTTGTTTCTTTTCCTCATCCCAGTCCTTTTGCCGCTTTATATAGTGTAGTTACATGAAATTCAATAAATAGTAATGCAGAAGAACAGATTGACCATAGAAAAAGTCGTTCACCATTTCACGCCTTCAATGAAGTGCATATATCACTCAATGTTTTTTAACAAAACAGTGAATAAAGATAGAATATACATGGAAATGAAATGGCTCCTCACTATGACTGTATGACATTTCAAGTATCTAACACGAGAAAATTAGAAGCTGGAAAAGCAAGCCAGGTAATGGGGGACAATAATAACACGAAATCATCCCTTTTTTCTTGTCTGTGGGCTAACAGAAAATTCATTGTGAGCGGATACAAGAAATTTTATCCTATATATCTCTAGTATAAATTTGAAAAGAAGAGGTCGGATTTCATTTTATTTTGTTCCAGGAAGTTGCAACAACTTATAGGGAAAAAATAAAATATATGTATGGAAATAGAAACATGTCAACAGTAATAAACGAGGTTCTAAATGCATCAAGGAAACTATTGTTATCTGCTAGTCGATTCATAATTTTAATGGCCTAAAATTAGGTACAATCTACAATCATAACCAACAATGAGGGTACCTATGAACTAATGATAAAAACTAGTAAAGATAGATGCATTTGACGTATGAATAATAATACAATAGTTTCCCAGAATGAAAAGCAATTAATGAAGTCTATCGCATAGTCCTGAAGATAACACCAAGCAGAAAATGAATAGTAAACAGAAATTCATAAGGTTTTATAGCAAAACAGTGACGAAAGAGAGGAAGCTGTCCATAGAAACCTGGTCAGCAACAACTTCGACAAGTTCTAACTCATGATCACGCCATTTTCTTATACCATTCAGAATCAGAACCATCACAGCATAACTTTTTGAAGATTGATCAGGCCAGTCATTGATATGGAAATTTGACAGATGCAAAAGAGGCACGCGTACTGCAACAACTTCTGGTGAAACATATCTACTAACAAGAGGCCTGATTTTTGCTAGTGGGCATGTGTGTGGAACCTTTACTGCTTCAGCACTATTAAAAACTTCGTTCACTAGAGGAAGATTAAGAGGCACGGTGGATCCAACGGGTATCAAATTGTTCAAAGTATGGGAGAGCTGCAAATGTGGGCCTCTTTGTGATGGCATCCACAATGCACATTCTTCCAACTCTAACGTTCTGCCTAGCTCGACAAGAGTAGTTTTCAATATTGTGTGCCTATCAATTGTGCTTCTGATCTCATGAGTCAGCATGCGGACATGCCTGCCAGTTTCTTCTTGTTTTATGATAAGTCCCATCTCTCTGTCTAATTCTTCAGCTTTGTTCTTCAGAAATAATTCCCGTGTTTTCACGCTTAGCAGATCAGGTATTATATGAACAAGCATCAATGCTGTCACGCACGATACGGCAGCTGTAGACATTTTTGCTATTGTCATCACCATTGCGACAGTTTTAGAATGCAGAGAGGATGTCCACAAACTAATCAAGTGGGTTGCTCCACAAAGAACAATAAAAGCGCCAAACTGTATTAGTACCCATCTGTATGGGAAGAATGCAGATTTCTGAACGAAGTAAATAAGCTCTAGTGGAATGGAGAAGTATGCAAAGGCAATGAGGAGATCCGATATATACTGATATTTCATCAGGAGATCATCACCGGACCACTGAGTCTCAATGCAATCACAGGACTCCATGGGAAGAATCCGAAAAGACAAGCCCACACAATCAAGCTAACCTACTATAAAGAACATATTAACATTAATGCTTATGAAGGAAAAAATTGTTGTTTTGGAGCTAACAGAAGGAATTCCAAATACATGGTTGTTGATTAGAGTCATTCAATCTTAAACATGTACACTATTCATTACCCCTTTCTGAAGTGATTTTCTAGAACTTTTTCTTTTGTTAAGTTTAGAAAGATGAAGCAGCAATAAGATTCTTTTAAAACGTCCAAAATTAATTAATACACTTCATAACTACTCAGTGCTAATATACAAATCAACCTAAGCTAAGAAACTAGCTAGTTACGCTTCTTCTATCCGCCAGACTTGCTAGAAGTGCGAGTTTCTAAACCAAACACATTCTTTCTTTGAATTATAAACAAGAAAATGCAGTTCTCAAAAATATAACCTTCAGCAAGATGGAATTATATTCTTTCTGGCAGTAAAGAATTTTGTTTCTTTCCTAAACCATCACTTGCAGAGCCTCAAAGTCCGACCTGAATATTCGAAGAAGTAGTTAAGTAATCAGAAAACAATTAGCCAAAACAAGTTAACTGACATTCGGTTAATATTATTCAATAGAGAAAAGAATTGAAGTTCTTAATTAAAATTACTTTGTAACTCAGACAACTAATTCCAAAAAATTAAATACATTGGGGATGAATGAAACAGAAAAGCGTGAGACATCTAACTTTCTGGAAATTGTTTGCATTTTCGTAATTTTGATTAACCAAGCGGAGACACAGATGCGTTCTTGAAAACAACGATACGAAAAATGATTTAACGAAATTACAACAAATGATCCGATCGTTACCTTAGCTCCTGACCGCAAAATAATTAGATTGAACTCGTATTGAATTCGGATTCCTTATTACATTTCAAATTTTTTACTGGTTTTTTGTGATAGAAATGGGTGAGTAATGTGGAGGGAAGGACTTCACAGCCATCACGGATGGTTACAGCGACTTACACCAGTTTTGGTTCAATGAATGGGATGCGCGTGCGCCCATGCTTTACATTATTTATACTCGTACGTGCAAACTGAGCATTTCATTGGTTAATTGGTGGACTATAAAATAATACCGAACAAGTTACAAGTAATGGCCACCAAAGCTCCACTTGGCCCTTGATTAATAGGTTGGGCAAAGCCCCAATAACATAATGGTTTCAACTCTATTGGCCCAGTTTATATCAATCATTGGGTTGGCCCACCTACACAGCTAACAATTTTAGGCTCCGTTTGATTGGCGATATTTTTCTTGGACTACTTCCACTTTTTGACTGTTTGATATGCTAAATTTTCCACGGAAAATGTTTTCCTCCCTTTTTCTAGGTACAACCCTTTAATGCACGAATGGTGGAAAATGTTTTCCAACCTTTTAGGTGGAAAAACATTTTCCAACTTTTTTTTTTTTTTTAATAATGGCAACCAATTCTATCAACCATTGTAAAAAAGATTTTCATTTTTGTTGACAATTTCTATGCAAAACAAAGTCAAACGCATATGGTATTTTTTTCTAATTGTTTTAAATTTTTTTTTTTTTTTACTTTTTGGTAATTGGAACAAATTCTTAACCCAATAGTAGAAAATATTATCACTTTAATGGACAATTTCCATAAAAAAGGAAGTCAAACGGATTTCAAACTTTCAATATTTTCCATGGAAAATTATACCAATCAAACATATTTAATTACAATTCCCCGTAAAACAAGTTCTAGGCAAATATTTTCTCTGAAATTCGTTTTCTTTCCACCCTATTTTCCATGGTGCAATCAAACGGACCCTTAATAAAATTTAATAAAAGGTTAATTACAAAACTTACCTATTGTTTGTCAGTATTGTGGAAATCGTTTATATCGTTTCAATTTTAACATTTGAATCATTAGAATTAGGGGTGGGTAGGGTTGAATTTGACCCGAAATCGACCCGACCCCGATACACCCCGCTTTTGGGCTCTTCACAAACCGACCCGACTCAACTCGACTCGACTTCTATCCTAAACCGAACCAACCCGATTCGGGTCGGGTCGGGTCCATTTTTTGAATTTAATTTCTCTAATTCCTCTACCCAAAGCCTGGCAAGTGGAAAAAGTCTTGTAACATTTGTTGCATTTGTGAATCCTACCATTTGGGTTGAGATAAGAGACATTAGAGGCAATGGTGATTGCAGTTGTGGTGGCGAATTGAGCCCTATCACGATGGCTGGTTTTGTGGTCGTCGAGTGCTTGGTAGTTGGTACGAGAGAAAAGATTTGTTGCATGCGTCACATTCGCGCGGCCCATGATTCTGTGGCTGCGGAGAGGCTGTAATAGGAGGACAAAAGGGTTCTGTTGATTTCTTGTCATCACCGGTCAAGGCTAAAGCGCCTATTCTTTCACTAGTGCTAGCAACGACGGGACTACGTCTTCCACGATTTCAGCGGCGTCGGGATTGATGGTTGGACAAGTAGCGGTGGCGAACTGAGAACTATCAAGGCGGCTTGTTTTGTAGCCACCGAGTGCTTGGTACTTCCCACACACGTCACACTCGAGCGACTAATGTTTGTGCCGGCGGAGAACAATGTTCAATAACCTTCATGACATTGACGGAGGCTAAAGCGGAGATTCTTGCGATGGTTGTAGGTGCAGGCTTCCTCCATTAAAAAAAGAGATCGGATGGCTGAATTTTAGGGTTTTCCTTGGGTTGGATCGGTTTTGGGCCCAATTATTTTACCCGACCCGACTTGGATTTATCCCCAACTCGACCCGTTTCAGGTCGGGGTCGATTTTTGGCTGTGGTTTCAAGCCCAGTCCTAATTAGAATCATCGAACATTGCCCAAATTGTTCATGTTAGCAATTCCTTCCGTTGAAGGCTTGTAAAAACGATGAATTCATCATCTTCTTTATATAAACAAAAAGAACGAAAAAAAAAAAGAAAAAAATAATTAATTGTAGTTAGAGTCTCAAATCTGTCAAAAAGGGTAAATAATCAATGTTACATTCCATTTTATTATTAGTTTATTATATATTTTTTTTCTTTTTATAAGTTACCAATGAATAAAATTGATTTTATTTTTTATTTTTCATTATATTGTTAGACAAAAATTATTAATTATTTTTATTTTATTTCCAAACAAAAGGCTTTTATTTTTTTTCCTTATGGTATTTTATCGAACAATTTTTATTTATTTATTTATCTATGTATGTTTTTAATATTATCAATGGAAAAGTCATTCGTAAACTTAAATTACATTTTTAATTGTTATTTGATTATCAACAGATTTTTGGAAGTAATCTTAATTTTTCATATTTTATTATTAATAACAGATTTCAATCGCTAAATATATTTATTTTAAAAAATTTAAACAATCGAACAATTCTATTATTAATTTAAAATATGATTATGTTTAATTGTTATTTTGTACCTATTTTCCACTTAGAAATGACAACGGGGTGAGTTCGGAGTTTCAAGAGAGTCCAATCAACTTGTATAACAAAGTTGAGACTTGGCAGTCAGTGAAAGCGGGGCACCCTCGCCCCGCTCTGCAACTCTCCCACGACGCCCCGCCCCGACTAACGCTGGGCAAGGCGGGCGTGGGCCTATCTCGTTTCCTGCCCCGTTTATACATATTTTTTGCAGTTAACTATTTTTTTTTGTCCTTTGAAATGACCTTTATATACATTCGTTTGCTTTCTTAGCTCCAACTCAATTTCAACCATTTAAATGAACATTTTCTCTGTCTCAATTTTAGCAACCTGAAAGGGGATTAACAATAATGTATAACTCACTCAATTTAAAAATATGAATTTAAATATTGAAAAGGTGAAAGCATATACCTTAAGGCTGGCAATGGGTCGGGCCAGCTCGGCTCGGTCCGATTCTTAACCACCCCGAGCTTGGCCCTGTGCGTCCACCACAAGCCCAGCTTAAGCTCGACTCGTGCCACGAGCTCGCCCAAAATGGGTACTCGGCGAACTGAGCCGAGTTGCTCGGCTCACTTTTTTTTTATTATATATATAAAATACTCTTTTTTAAAAAAGAAAAAATCAATTTTGGACGACCTGACTAGGCTCGATTACCACCACTAATATACCTGGACATTTCCATGTGGATCTCTTTCAAGCATCAATTGATCCTGGATTGCTGGAGGTAAACGTTCAAAAAACTGAAAAGACTTTAGATCAAGTTTCTTTTTCCAAAGACCAGCTTCATCTACAGTTTCGTGGGCCAATATTTCATTTAGTTCTGCAATGAGATTTTGGACCTGAAATTAATTTTTTTTTCAGTTAACTATTTTTTTAAAATTTGTAATTAAATTTTTTATTCTTCAAGGGGCGGCCCCGCCCCGCCAACTCGTTGGGATGAGTTTTTTTCGCCTCATTTGGACGGACGAGTTTTTTTGCTATCGCTATTTCCTGTCAATAATATTTATTATTTTACTTTTACTGTTTTATTTTAACAATAAACTTTCCATATGATGGGTCGTCCACGCCAGAGTCTTTCTAATGATTGGTTGAAGACATTTCATTTACAAGCACTTGAATAGTAATTTTGTTTAATTTCAAGAACATCGAGAGTATTTTGTTATTATGAGACAATATCACATTTAATTATTTGAGAGGATTTGTCGATCAACTCCATCAATATTGATTCATCATCCCCGACAATGTCATTTCAAGATAGTTTGAAATGTCAGTATACGATTGTCTCCCTTTGACACATATCAAAGTAATTCTTGAATTGTTTGAACGGATCACATCTGGTTAACTATTAATCAATCAATATATTTCCTTTAGCTGTAAAATTTCCCTTTAACTATTCGAATCGAATCAGTAGTCGGGTTGAATTGGACCTATAAAATCCAATAACAAATCTAGTGTCAATTTCAAAAATTAACTCTAGCAAAGCCAAGTAAAATTTTTGAGCATAAAGTTGATGGGGATGTCTTGGACATTTTTGAGAACTTGAACACGAGCAAATGGAGAAAGAAGCCAATGCCGAATCATATTTCTCTAAGAATTGAGATAGGGCCCAAGAAGAATGGGAAAATATTGATAAATCATTATTCTAACCAACGTCAATGTAATCGAACATGATTAAAAAGGATAAATACATACAAAAATTCATGAGTTATACCAATTTCTTACTATTAGCCCGTGTTCGGTGGAGATAAAAATTAGATTTTTAATAAATTTTGACAAAAGTTGCGAAAATGTGTGGTTTAAAAGTTGTGAATTTCATATACACACACACACACACAAACACACACACACACACACACACACACACACACACACACACTAGGTATAAGCAACGTGCAATGCACGTTTGCTTAGTTTATATATAATTTTTTTGGTTCATTGAATAATTAATTATGTAATGTTTATGTAATTGATAAATAATTACACATTGTGATATATTAATTTTAATTTTAATTTGAATAGTGTTAAATTATAAATTAAAATGTATAAATTTATGTTTCGTACTATTATATTATATTAAATTTTGCACTTAATCATAAACCTTTTGTACATAATAAAATAATAGATAACATTATAATACAAAACTAAATAAATAAATATTTTTTCTTCACTGAGTTCAATGTACCTTACCAAATAAATTATTAGCACATCCGTTTTGTTTTTTTAGTTTCATTTTTTCCTAATGACTAAAATGTAATAGTACAAAACTTTTTGCATTTCCCGTTCATTTATTAATAATGTTCTAAAAGGCGTAGTGCGTTGCGAGACGTCGATATTGAGAATCAAGAATCACAAGTTTAGGCGTGTCAATGCGAAAAATAAGTGTCATAATGCGTTTCGTATTTTTAATATTATTTTAATTATTTTTAAGACATTAAATATATTTTTATTTTAAAAAATAGTTTTTTTTCTATATTATAAAAATATAGATTTTTTACTATATCATAAAATCATTTAATATTTAAAAATAATACTTACTAAACATTTAATATAATAGTATAATATTGCTAATTAGTGTTAGAAGCATTGTTCTAAAAAGCGCGCCTAGGTGGCGCCTAGGCAGTGAAGCGGGATGAAAACACCTCGCTTTGAGGCTAAGCGGTAATTAAGCGGTCAACGGACAATATTGACCGCTTAATGCGCAACTAAGCGTGCCTAAGCGCGCTTAGACGTGGCAAAGCGCGCCTAGGCGGCTAGGCATGCTAGGCGCTCTTTCTCCTTGGAGACCCAATTTTTCCCGCCTAGACGCGCTGTACACGACTCATTTCTTTTGGTCAATGAATAATTACTTAAATATGATATGCTATGCTCCATTAAATGTACATTTCTTTTTGTTTCTTTTTTTTTTTTTTGTAAATAAAGAAGAAGATATTAAATTGGAGTCCGATAAAGAGTTAGATTAAATAAAATTTAAGCTACAAGTTATTAACGTTATATAATTATGATTTTGAAACTTATCTTCATGAAGGAATTATTAAGTAAATGCAGTATTTTATAATTTTAGATGTTTGTTGTGTATTATTTGAATTGTTGAATTTTTTTACAATGATTAAAAACTTAAAATAAAAAAACGATTTTTTACGCTTAAGTTTCGCCTAGGCTCCTAAAGCTTGAAGCTTGGCCTCCACGCCTAGCCACGCTTTACGCTTTTTAGAACACTGGTTAGAAGAATTTTAATTTTTTTTTATTAATTAAGGAACTAAATATGAGCATTAATCATAGGATTTATACAAAAAGTCTGCGGATTTGATAATTCCGATATCTGGAAATGGAGATGAAGAGTTTTGGTTCACAATCAAGAATGATTCTGACGTGAAGTCCGTGGGAATTCAACTGGGGTCGAACCGAGTGCAAGAAATACATAAAAATAATTAAAAGTAAATCTATTTTTACTAATTAGATTCTTTATCCTACAATTAGTCCCAAACTAAAAATTAAAAATAAATTAAAATATTTTAAACTTATAGAAAATAATATCTAACATTAATATATTAATAATCAAGTGCAATTTAAGTTAAATCTGAAAAGTAAATAAATGAAAAAATGAAAGTGAATATTTAAATTTAATTAGTTGTAATTCAAAATCAAATTAGTCAATTAGACATACATTTGAAAATGATTTTGATGAGCATTTTAACATTTTTTTTGTTGTTGTCACTATCCCACATTGGAAGTTTATAAAACTATTGGAGTTAAGAGCATATATAAAATGCACAATCCCATATTGGAAGTTTATGAAACATTTGGAGAGAAGTGTATCTATAAAATGAACATGACATCCAATACTTCTCCATGAGTCTTAGAATTGTAAATTTTGAAACCCAATAATGGAGTTAAAATTTTTAAACTAAAAAAAAAATAAAATTGAAAACCTATCAAAACGGTGACCAGTTCTCCGGGTCAAAGTTAATAGTCAAAGTTTACCGGTTTCGACGGGTTTTAACCAATTTTGACCGGGTTTTAACTGGTTTTGTAAACTTAAATGTTTTGGCCCGATTTTGGGCCTGGTTCCCGTTTCACCGGCCGAATTGACCGGGCCGAGTTTGACGACATTGAGTAGTACAAAGTCTTTTGCATTTTCCATTCATTTATTATTAAATAATGGAATTCCAACAGACACAACATCAATGGCCATGGCTTAATTGCTATTTAATGGAAATAATAAAATTAACGGTGAAAATAAATTTTCCGTTAAAACAAGAATTTTCGTTTCATAGACATTTTATATGTATAGAAGATATTCAATAAATACACCACAACAAATTTACAATTATACTCCTAATCCAATAAAAAACTTCTCATTTAAATGAAAACAAAAATAAAAAAATACATTATTGTAGTGTATTTATCATCCCAATATTACTTCTCATTTTCTCCTCCATAATTTCTTATTTTTACAATATGCCATTCCAGCCACTTATCTTATCGACTAGAACCTAATATTTTCGTTAGAGTCAATGACATGTTCTCTTTGTTATTTACAGGTTATTTTCAGTTTTCGAAAACACTAAAAACACATTTTATTTATTTTCAGAAATGAATTTTCAAAAACGAGTTTAAAATTTAAAAGAAAACGAAAAATGCAAAAAAAAGTCGTTCGTTTTTATTGTTATATATATATATAATCGGGTTTTCTGTTTTTCAAAATTAGAAAGTAAACACGTTTTTCTTTTATTTATTTATTTATTTTTTTGAAAACAATTTTTCAAATAACAAAAAGAGCGCGTTTTCAGCAATTTCAAAATGGACACTCAAAACTTCTTTTATTTATTTATTTATTTTTTTGAAAACAATTTTTCAAATAACAAAAAGAGCGCGTTTTCAGCAATTTCAAAATGGACACTCAAAACTTCTTTTATTTATTTATTTATTTTTTTGAAAACAATTTTTCAAATAACAAAAAGAGCGCGTTTTTAGCAATCTCAAAATGGACACTCAAAACACAAAACTCTAAATGAATTCAAAATTTAAAACTAAAAACTAAAACACGAAAAGAACAACCCCTAAACTTCTGACTTCAACTGACTTAGGCCACTGAGTACTCAAATAACTTTATTTTACTTCAAGAAAAAAAAAAAAAAAAACTTTCGAAAGTAAAATTCTATCTTCAAAATAACTTAAATGGAGGACTTCCATTTCCTCCGCGTGGTCAATCGTGAACAATTTTCGAGTAACTCTTTGATCTAGAAGAATTTTAAACAAAACTTTGCCTCATATTAATCAGTCCAACACAAAAGAAATCAACTTTCATTTAAAATATTGATTATTTGTTTAATGTCAAAACATTTAAAAATAAAAAAAATCAGAATATCAACTTGAAAAAGTTATTTTAGAGAAACTTTTAAATTTTAAGATGAAAATTTCACTGTGTGTACATTTATATATATAGAGTGGCAAATATATGTTCGCGTGTTCAGTGATATAAATAGAAATTACACATAATATGTAAAATTTAAATAAATAAATTTCAAATAATATGATATATATTAAAATAATTGTGTTATTATAATTTGATCGAAATATTAGTGTTGATAAATTTTATAGAATATGAAATAAATTTTATTTATGAAACAAAAATTATGAGATATATAGTAATTAATTACTGTTTAGGGAAATAAATATAAAATTTAGGGTAATTGGCGCAAAACGTTCCTACTTTTTTAGGTTTTTGTGGAAAACGTCCTTACTTTTCGTTTTTTGGTGCAAAATGTCCCTACATTTCACATTCTTTGCGCTGAACGTCATTTTCACCAATTTTTAATATAAAATGACCAATATACCCTTTTATATAAATAAAACAAAAAATAAAATAAAATAAAGAATAAAGAATAAATTACAATCCGCTCCTCAACTTTTTAAAAAATTCAAATCAGTCCAAAACTTATGAAAATATTAAAAATTAAAAAAAACACACTCTTTATTCTCCTTCACCACCTCAACCTTCTGATTATCATATCTACTCTTCTACACCGCCACAACCTCCGGACATTGGTACCAACACAATCTCCTCAACATCCTCTACAATTCCATCCCAAGAATTCCACATATCATCCAATAATTCGGCAGAAATCGGCAAGCAAAATCAGCTACTCGAAAAATGGACAAATTGCTGAAAGTCGCACCTTCGGCTAGCAATAGGATCGCAGACCACCACCATCCGGTTGCCCACACCCAGACGACCTCAGCCATGTGAACACTTATCCAATAGGTTCAATTTGAAACTGAAAATAACGCAGTCACGACTATCGCGCCGGCGTCGTCCCTTTGACCCATGGTCGCGGACCCCTCCATTCAGCACCCTCTCACCGTGGCGAATATATTCCACCCATGGGTCTTCCACAATTTTGCCTGGATTCGTTATAACTTCAGGTCGAATTCCAATTACAATTTTTTGAACATAGTATTTCTCCAACGAATTGAACGGCTTCAGGTTGAAATTGACCTAGACCCATGGTTGGGCTAGGTGCGCCTGGTGAAGAGGAACCTAGCTCAGGTGGTCCACGACCATGGGTGTTCCAGACGGCGCCAGAATTTGAGAAGTTCACAGGCTGTGTCGCGATTGGCAAAGAATCTGGCATGAAATTAATTTTTTTTGTTAATATTTGTTGTAAATTGTTGGCATGTGTGTGGTTGTCTGGTGATAGGCAATTGATAGGAGGTGATTTTCGATCATGGGGGTGGTCGAAATGTAATTTTCGACGATTTTTAGATTTGAGGACAGTGAATTTTCAGCATTAATTCCGACCACTACAATTGATGAAATTGGGAGTGGGTGGGTGGTAATTAAAGGAGGAATTGGAGGTTTGTTGACCAGTGTCAACGTCCTACGGCTTGGGTGGTCAGAGGCTGCTAGAATTTGGATGCATTTGAGCTGAAAAAAGGCAAAAAATCGCAATTTTTTTGAACTGATTTGCATTTTTAAAAACGTTTAGGAGCGGAATGCAATTTATTCTTTATTTTATTTTATTTATATAGGAGGGTATAATGATCATTTTATGTTAAAAATTGGTAAAAAGGACGTCTAGAGCAAAGAATGTGAAAGATATGGACGTTCTGCGCCAAAAAACGAAAGGTATGAACGTTTTCCACAAAAAAACATTTAAAGATAGGGACGTTTTGCGCCAATTACCCTAAAATTTATACAAAAGTACATTATAATGATGCTTTTTGAAATCGAAACCAACGGGTGAAAAGATTTTCAATAAAACTCCACTTAAAAACTTTACTCATAACTATGGGTAATACTGTGAGCATTTTTTATAATATTTTTCAAACCAAATCATTTTAAACCGTTTGAAAAAAAAAAAATCCTTTTAAAAAAAATTCAAACCAATTTTTACTGTTAATTTTGATTTCAAATTCTAATATTAACGACATAAAATAGTATTTTTCAAATAAGTGAAATAATAAATATATTGATGCCTTTCCAATATAATACTCAAAATTGAACCATTTTAAGCATACATATTACAACGTAATATATTTGTCCCAATACAAGTTTAAATTAATAAATTAATACAATGTTCAACCATAAAATGTAAGCTTACAAATTTATTTTATCACAAATAATTATTTCCCTAAAGAGTCAATAAGAATGGACTAGCTATTTTGAGTAAAGTACTTTTTTTAATTTAAATTGAAAGAATTGTTCGGTTTTCAAGTGATTTTTAACTATCTAAACTTAAACTAAAATATTTTCAAACGATTTGATTTGATTCGATTATTGAAATGTTGAAATCGAGATGAACAATTTCGGAACCAGTGATTTTAAAATTGCGATTTTGGTTCGATTTGATGGATTGATGATTTTTTGTCCATCCATACTGCATAGCAGCTGTATCAAACATGGCTCGATTATATTTAACAAACATTTCATACATGTATACACGGGTATCTTGAAATTAAGTGAACCTATGACGTGCGAATTAATTGCAACTAGTACTTACAATATTTATTGATTGACATTGCACATTTGGTGATGGCTAAGTGTAAAATTTAATTAGAATGGGCCGTTGTCAATTCCCGCTCCCACCAAAATTCATATCATTTTCAAATGATGCCTGGTACGTAACTCCAGGTAAGAAATATATAGAATTAATCAACTAATGCAAGTTAAAATAATTCATTTTTCTATTAAGTTTGGTATTATATAAGGAACACGCAAGCAAGGTTTTCTATTATTAAAAGAATGGAGTGACAATGAAACATTTTATAATTGATCTCGAGATTTTTAAGAATAACTTGGGAGTCAATATTGCAATTTTGTTATTGTACTACTGTATTGCCTCTGGTATCGACTAGCAAATCCATCACTCCAAATGAATCATTGTATCACACCAACCATAAAATGAGATCTTCAACAATGGCCCACTTTAGGTTCTCAAGAGCTCTTTGTACACCGTTCTTTAGAAAGTTTTTGAATTGAAAAATGTTCTTAGAATAAACTTATATTTGATGTGCTTGCCAAAATATTTGTTGAATGCTCTACGAATGTGGTTTCCTTCTATCCAAAGGAGCATTTACAATAGAGATGATTCTTCAATATTCTGGAGGTAGCTAATGGGGTTGGGTAACGAGTATATACAAATTAGAGCACACTACCGATCATTTTAAGAATGCATAGAATAACTCACTGTAGAAGGTACAAAACATGTCACAAGCATCACGACAAACTGTAATACGCGATCTTTAGTCATTACTCGCTTTAAATTCTTTTAACATTTTTCGCACGATTTTAGAAAAGTGCAACACCATATCGTTTGTAAGATTTTCAAGTTGAGCAGCATTCTTCAAATAAACTCACCTGGAGTGGTACTTGTCATGTTTGGATGGATCTAATGCCTGTTCATGCCCAAAGGATAGAATTCCCATTTATCATAAAGATTCTAGTTTAATAGTTTGGAGGTGGTTAACATGATTGTTTAACAAATCTACTATCTATGAATTAGATGAAATCATCCGTCTATTAAATATGTATAGAAATAGCTCATACGGAACGTGTTGAATATGACAATGATATTGAAAAGACCAAAAGACACAACAAAAAAGTTGAACATCCCTTTATTAATAACTGTCGTCTACTTGTCATGTAAATCATTTTTGACTCGTCCCTTTCGTAATATATACTTAAACTAATTAGAATACTTGATACTTATTGACGTCGTGACATTGAACATAAAGGGATCCATGTTCTTGATGGTTGGACATAATTAATCTACCTTAATAACACAACATACAACATTAACCAACTTCACGGGCTCATAAGCATGTTAACACTTTCATTTTCAGGCAATAATTAAATGAAAACTTTAAAGAAGAATGATTTGCATTTTCTTTTCTTGTTTGTAAATCCAGTCATAAGAATAATTAAAGATTCACTGGAGAAAGAAGCACAAGAGACAACAAGGGCCACAAAAAGACAGACAAGACTAAACTTATGCCACGCCCCACCCCCACCCTCTTGTGGGCCCATAATGAGGTTCTGATCTGGCAAACTCAGTGATGCCAGCCTAGCATTTCCTATACAATTATTGAAATGTGGGACCCTCTCCTTCCACAAAGCACATGCCACTCTTCCCATGTATACACATTTGTTACACAAAAAATTAAATCCCAATTTGTCGCCTTGTTAATTTGACTCTTTATTTTGTAAATATTTTTCTTTCATTATGGTTATTATATTACAATATTAATGCCTCGCCGCTTCTTTCTCTGTCTTCTACACAAGAAAAAGGGAAAAGGCACAATTTTTTCCGTTGCCACAGGAATTTAGTGTCGGCAAATACCCGTTGGATGGAAATAGGTGGGAAATTACGGGAATGATTAATGGGCAATAATTATGGAATTAAATTTGATTAGTGATAAAATTAAAGAAAATTTATTTGGAGTCAATATATACTAGTTTATTTGTAGATGAAGGCTGTCTTTTTCTTATTCAGTGCTGTCCCTTTCGCTTACTATTTTTTTTTTTTTTTTTGGTAGTTGTAATGCATAATTTTTTTTCTCTTTAATTGCAACTCATCATCATTCAATCACACCCTTTTCTTCTCTTTCTTCTCCTCTTCACCCAGTTTAGTTGTGTACAGTCAAAGATTTTTGGACGAGGTGAATGAAATTTTGAAGAAGAGAAAAACATGAAAGGGCTAGTAAGTACGTTAATTATTTCACTGTTTTCCTTATTAATGTTAATTACTATTGTTTTTCTTTGATTATTGGTGTTTCAGCTTAATTTCTTGGATCAGCTTTGTTTTGCGAGTTTTTTTGTTTCTGGGTTCTATTATTCTTGCTAAAAAATTCAATCTTTTTTTTTTTTTTTTTGGTTAAAACTCGTCGGATTGAGCTTAATTATTGTTTAAAAGTATGGATTCATTGTAAATTAATTTCAATTTTGATTTGATCTTCACTATTTTGAGTTTGGGTGCTAGTTTACTTCTCTACATTGTCTATACGAGACGGCTAATTGTTGGATTCTAGGTTTAATTATGTGTTTTTTGTAAATAAAAGACTCTGCCTTGAAAGTGAAAGAAATAATTTGTGCTTTATTTTTAGGGGGAGCTAGTAGATTTTCCTTCTTTTATTTAATAAATGTGGGTTTTTGGGATTTATTTGTGTTCTTTTTCCCGGATCTTTTGATTGTGCTAGTGACTAGATACCATTTTGGTATACCACATTCTTAGTTCAAGATATTAATTCTGTGATTTACTTCCATTCGTATCAGTTTGCGTTAAAACCTAAGTAGATGAAAATATAGGACTTTTCTTGGCATTTCCGATAACTTTTGGATTTTCATGTAATATTATTTTATTGAAGAATTTGTGGTTGAAAAGAAGAACGAGAAAAATGTATTTTGGAAAAAATGGGATCAAACAAGGGCTTACATAATGTATGGTGTCTCGATGTTAGTTGTTTGTCAGAAGGGGTAAAAATTTGTTTTTTTTAATAGAAATCTCAAACTTTTTATGCCCAAAAATGTTTCACAGGTACTGATTTTTCCTGAATTTTTTTGTTAGTTTCTCTATTTTTCTTCCTCTTCTGGAAAGTAAAGAATAAAGAGAAAAAAGTACAAGGCTGTATGGAATTATGATGGTCATTCATGGCAGTTTATGAGATTCTAAAATAGGAAGCTACCAAATGTTTTATGACTATGGATTCCTCTTTACCTTTTCCTCCTTTTCCTGTCCTCTATTTCCAGGTATTTTTCCTTTTGCTTCTAGCATTGTGTCGTGCTGCAGAATACAATGGGATATGCAAGTCTGATTGGCCGTTGACACCGAGGCCTCACAGCGTGTCTGTCTTGGAATTTGGAGCAGTCGGGGATGGGAAAACATTAAATACTTTGGCATTTCAGAATGCCATTTTCTATCTTAAGTCCTTTGCTGACAAGGGTGGTGCCCAACTCTATGTTCCAGCCGGCAAGTGGCTTATTGGAACCATCAATCTTACCAGCTATCTTACACTCTTCCTGGAAAAAGATGCCATTATTCTTGGCTCTCAGGTTATCGCTCTAGTACCAATTTTCTTGAACCCCTTTTAGTAATAAAGAAAAATGCATTTTGCATGTTGATCTTGGAAGACACTGCTATTCTTCTATTTAAGCAGACACATCTATCAGTTGCCATCTATTACGCACTGATGTTCCTCAAAAATTGACATCACAAAGACTGAGTCCGAGGTTGATGCTCGGGCTCATCCAACATTTCCCATTTGCAGAGCTCTTGTTATGAGTGCCTGCAATTGCAAAAATGGCAATAGGGACCTCCCCTAAGGCCACTCTGACCATCAAGTCGGAAAGAGGGGGATTAAGTAAATGACTGTATGTAAATTGTAGGATATACTGTCAAACCTTTTTACCTTGCACAGATGGTTATATAGTCGAGTTAGTGCTTTTAGTAATCTCATGTATTAGGGAGAAATCAAGTGTCCTGATCTCCTGATTATTATCTGGCTCTTTTAGAAGTATACATACTAATGTTCTTGTTAATGCTCTTTATATAATTTATTTCACTGTTTCTCTTTGCATCCTGGAACCCACTTTATCAAGCTTCATAGAACTTCTGTGTCTACAAGGCTACTTAAAATGCAAAATCTCAAGATATATTTTACTACTACCAATAAAAAGAATTTATTATCCATCGGGCATGCTGTTTCTTTCATACGTTATGTGTTAATCAAATTAGCTATCTTAGATATTCAGCAGAGGTTTTAGAGGTTTTTCATTAGATGAGTTTCAGCATTTTATGTTCATTTTTTTGTTGCTGTATAATCTATTCAAGCTCATATCTCTTGCTTGTGTAGGATTATAATCACTGGGATGTAGTTGATCCCTTGCCTTCTTATGGCCGAGGTATTGAGCTACCTGGACGAAGATATCGCAGTTTGATTACAGGACGTGATTTAACTGATGTGGTGATAACAGGTAGCAATTTTCCCAGAAACATAGTCAATTTGCCGTTCATTTCTAGCATTAAAGACATTGTCCCATTTTCTCTCTCTTTGATCACTAAACTTTTCTTGTTCCAAATTAATCTGTGAACTTCCTTTTCTATTTCCAGTTAGGCTTGCTGTTTATCTCTATCTGTGAAATTAACTAAAAATTTTGACATGGCATGAAAGATTTTTTAGTGTATTGTTTCTTTGATCCAGCTAGGCAAAACCGCCTCTGGTTGGAATACTTGGGCTTTTGTAATGTGCCTTTTCAAAGTAATAAAAGAAATAAAATTAATAAAAGAAAGGCTTAGTATTCCTCTTCCCCCACCACCATATCAGCATTACTGTTAATTTGACATATCACCACCATAGGTTCAATTTTGTCTCCCTTTATTATTCCATCCTTGTTCGGTATCCTTACTTTCTACCTACTTTACAGGTAACAATGCAACTATTGATGGTCAGGGTTCAGTTTGGTGGGAAAAATTCAGTTCTCATTCTCTAAATTATAGTCGGCCACATCTAGTGGAATTCATAAGCTCAAACAATATTGTTATATCAAACTTAACCTTCCTAAATCCCCCTGCTTGGAACATTTATCCAGCTTACTGCAGGTATCTCGCTATACTTTCTTGAACATCTGACTTCTTTTTTTTCAAATGCATATTAAAGATTCATTTAGTTTTAACATGTTTGTTTTTATTATGGCTTGTGATACAGTGAAGTCCTAATCCAGAACATAACAGTCCATGCTCCTCCAGACTCTCCATACACCAGTGGGATAGTCCCAGGTCTTTTAAAACTCTAATCACATGCATATTTTCATTCATGTTTTCTCATGAATATTCGTTTTAGGTTACATGTGTGCTCAACTGAAGATAAATTCTGATGTCAAAACCTGTGCAACACTTCATTTGCCAAAAAAAGAACCCTAATGAAATGACGGATGCATGTATGGCCACTCTTAAAAAATTTACTTGTGTAAATAAATAATCATTTTGTTGATCGAAGTTGGAAATAAGTATCTTATGGTCGAAATGAGTAACTTCTGGATACATAAATAAGAAAAAGGTAATCTATCTGAGCATGTTTGGAAGTAACTACATTCATAGGCTGCCAATTTTTCAAGATAGGTCAAACGAGGAAGAAAATGGAAAAGGAACACCAATTGCAATCAAAGAAACAAGCAACCGATCACTAGATATATGCTCAAATTTTCTCATAAGTTAAAATTAAGCTTAGTCCAAGAGGCTAGTAATTAATGTTAACTACATTCACGGGCTGACAATTTTCAAGAAAGGTCAAAGTAGGAAGAAAATGGAAAAGGAACACCAGTTGCAATCAAAGAAACAAGCAACTGATCACTAGATATATGCTTAAATTTTCTCATAAGTTAAATTTTAAGCTTTGCCCAACAGGCTGCTAATTAATGATAACCACATTCATAGGTTGACAATTTCTCAAGATAGGTCAAACTAGGATGAAAATGGAAAAGGAACATCAAGTGCAATCAAAGAAACAAGCAACTTATCACTAGATGTATGCTTAAAACTTTCTCATAAGTTCAAATTTTAAGCTGAGTCCACCAGTTTGCGAATTAATGTTAACTAGCATCCACCTTATTTATCCTAGTTACGGGTTAAGTTTTGAAATTTAAAAGCTCTCTTGTTTTCTTAATTAGGCTTCCCATTCTATTATTTCCATGTATAGTAAAATATTGAAATGTGAATTTCAGATTCTTCTGAGTATATTTGCATCGAGAATAGCAACTTTAGCTTGGGTTATGATTCTGTCGTGCTTAAAAGCGGTTGGGATGAATACGGAATTGCATATGGCAAACCAACCACTAATGTCCATATTCGAGGGCTCCGCGTGAAGTCTTCTTCAGGCTCTGGCATGGCTTTTGGTAGCGAGATGTCGGGAGGCATTTCCAGTATACTGGTTGAGAACCTTCATGTGCTCGACTCACTAATTGGAATCGAGCTGAAAACTGCTAGAGGAAGAGGGGGCTACATCAAAGGAATTTACATATCAGACGTGTTCTTGGAAAATGTACAGCGAGGAATTAAGGCAACAGGTCAGTGGGATACACATCCAGACGACCAATTTGATCCCTTAGCGTTGCCCGTGGTCAGTGAAATTACCTTTACAGACATAACTGGCATAAACATTACTACACCGGGCTACTTTTCTGGTATTAAGGAATCTCCCTTCACTTCTATATGTCTCTCCAATGTTTCTTTCTCCGTTACTTCAGACCCATCCACATCATGGGTTTGCTCCGATGTGTCGGGTTCCTCGAAAAACGTGACACCTGAACCATGTCCAGAACTTCAGAGCTCAATTTCTAATTTTTCTTCGCAGTGTTCGTTCCTTTCATATCCAAATAGTCAAGTTGCATATTCTTGATTCAAAGTGCCTAAAGCTCAAATATTCATTCATTGATCTGTACAATGCAATACAACATTCCCTCAACCAGTTATGGTGCATAATCTTCCAATAATGTGCGAATTGGAAACTTCCATTTCGTGCCTTTTCAACCTATCATCGACAAACTATAGCATGCTGCAAATTCTTCCAAGTGGTGTCCGTTTATATTCCCATTCCTTGTGTACAGTGTCGTTTTCTTCTTTCGTGTGTAAGAAAAGTTTTGGTAGTGCAGAACGACTCGGATACTTGTTTCTTTCAGCATTATTCTTCATTTCAAATTATTAGTCATTTCATTCACATTGTAAATTCGGGTGGGGGCTGAAACAGTGTCACGATTGAAGACTTGTAGAGTTGGAAATTGCAAGAATGGTTCCTTTGCGTTTTCCCATTGCATTATATGCATGTAACTATGCAGGCTTTCTTGTGTTTGTGATTTTTTAGAGCTTATTTTGTCTTAAAAGGTTTGATTTGAGCTCCTTCCCTCCACGACTTTGTTGGCAAGCATATCATTTAAAGCACAAATCATGAAAACGCTGTGATGAAGAAAAATGAATTAGATCAATCACACGACGACGATCACTTCTGGTTCCAACTACCGTAATCAAAATAATTTATACAATGGAATGATAATCCATCTCTATTTTGGAAGTTAAAAGTGTGTTTGGCAGACTACATTGATATCATAATATGATATTTCTTCCATAATCGTCGGCTTACTAAACAGAATATGAGGATGTCTGAATTATGAAAGAAAGGGGAAAATCTTAAATAGTGTCATCATCCTGGTCTCCAGGGTGTCAAAAAATCCAGCATCATAAATTGATCTCTTTCCCTCGTCTGATAAAACTGTAAATAAATGGCCAAAAAACACAATAATAATATTGCTAAGCCAACTAATCAAAGTTATCAAATCCTTTTTCTTAGTTTTACTCACATTAATCCACCTCTCTGGGTGCAATTTCTGTAATAACGACCAATTCGTTTTCTTCTTTGATACGGTCGATTATTGTTCAATCCTCAAATGTAAGAAGAAAATTAACGTGGCTACGAATCTCAGCATCCAAAGCCTGTTTACAAATCCCCAGGACCCCAGCACAGAATAACAACATGAGCTCTCATTGTGAACTATTTCTTTACCTGACATTCTCAAGAGCCAAGAAAATTTTGCAGAAATTTTGGGTTGTAAAGAATGGAAATTAGTAGTACTAGTTCAATTATGTCCCTGTTTTCAAGTTGTTAACTGAATTAACCAACTTAACTGCCTTCCACATCAGCTTAGAATCAGCTGAGTCACGCACCAGCTGGAGCTCTACATCAGCAGCATTTTTCTTGCTACATTGAGACGGTTTTGAGTGTAGTGCTAGCACTAGAGTTGTTGTAAATTATTCTAGACAAGATCCATATTTTTAGGAACAAATTAACTGTTGTCCTTTCTAGATTATTCCTTTTCTTCATTCCATTGTATTATTTAAATCATCAAAGACCTTAGCAATAAAAGATGGTTGATTACAAATTTTATTCTCCTTGAATCTTCATTGAAATCTAACTTGGTATCACAGCACTATGGCAAACGCCAGCAACATGAATACCCCCCAAAATGTTGATCCCGTTCCTGAACCGCCTCAGCTTCCAGTAGCACAGCTACTCCCGTGATAGGCAACAATAGCATCTCACCATTTGGAGTTAATCTTACTCAAGTTGTTTCAGTCAAACTGGACAAAAACAACTTCCTACTATGAAAAAACATGATTTTACCAATTATACGAGGATACAATCTTGAAGGGTATATCTTAGGGACAAAGGCGTGTCCCCAAGAATTTATTGGCAGCCAGGTTACAGAAGAAGCAGGAACCAACATTGAGATGGTTAAGAATCTTGAATTTAGCTAATGGATGTCAATAGACCAGTTACTTACGGGCTGGCTCTATTCTTTGATGACCCCAGATATCACAATGAGAGTTATGGGTGCAACAAACTTAAAGGAGCTATGGACAACAATTGAAAAAAGTTATGGAGTACAAGATAGATCCAGAATTACATTCCTCACAGGTGAACTGCAGAAATCAAGGAAGGGAACTATGAACATTGATCAATACTTAAACAAAGTGAAGCAACTTGCTGATAACTTTGAAATACCTGGAAGAACTGTGGCTCATACAGACCTTGTTACTCAAGTTCTGGCCGAATTAGATGAGGATTATACTCCCATTGTGGTACAAATCAACAACAGAGATCACATATCCTGGAGTGAGCTTCAATAAACACTTATGACATATGAAAGCAGGTTGGAACACCTTAACTCTATGAGAAATGACATAGTTGAAATCAATATTAACCAGACCTCAGCCAACTTCTCCCAAAGATTTAGCTCAAATCATCAGGACAAACCAAACTTTGGTGGCAGATTCACTAACTTCAATAATTTTAGAGGTGGGAGAAGGGGAAGAAACAGAGGAGGCAATCTGTATGGTTCTAGTGACAGACCAATTTGTCAAGTCTGTGGGAAAATGGGTTACAAAGCCAACATATGCAACTTCATATACGATGACAGATATGCTGGGACTTCACCAAACCAAAGAATCATCTATAACACTTCACCATAAGCCCTTATCGCAAGTCCTAGCATAGTTAATGATCTAGGATAGTATGCAGATACTGAAGCCAACAACCACATCACCTCAGACAAGGGAAACCTCACTTCTGTCAATGAATATGCTGGTAAAGAAAAAGTCATGGTAGAAGATGGAAGTAAGTTGCACATCTCTCATTTTGGCACTACACACATTCTAGTTTTAAACGATAAAACTCTGGTTCTGAATAAGCTTTTTCATGTGCCTAAAATTAAAAAGAACATTATCAATGTTTCTGAGCTGACTTCTGATAATGCTATTTATATGGAATTTCATCCTTATTACTGTTTTGTCAAGGACAAGTCAACGAAGGAGGTGATAATGCAAGGGAAGCTTAAGGAGCGGTTATATCAGCTGGACCTTCCTGATCAAACTATCAAGAATTTCACTCAAGAGTCAGTCCTCAATAATAAATCCTTTTGCAGCCTATCTTCAATCGTTCCTAGTCATGAATCTTTAAATTTTACAAGTGATGTATGGCACAAGAGATTTGGTCATCCCTCTAGCCAAGTGATGAGCCAAGTGCTCAAATCTTGTAATGTCAAAATTGAAGAGGATGATATCAGACCATTTTGCAGTGCATGTCAACTTGGGAAATTTCACATATTACCTTTTCCTCTATCTACATCACACGCAAATGCTCCATTAGAACTAGTCTTTGCTGATATATGGGGACAAGCTCCTATCATTTCTACCTCAGGTTTCAAATATTACACATTCCTTAATGACTTTAGCAGGTTCACTTGGATCTATCCTTTGAAACAAAAATCTGAAGCCTTAAATGTGTTTATTCAATTAAAAAAACTTGCTGAAAACAAACTAAATTGTAAGATAAAAACCTTGCAAGCAGATTGGGGTGGTGAGTATAGGAGATTTTCTAAATTCTTAAACCAAGAAGGAGTCGAGTTCAAGAATCCACGTCCATACACTTCAGCTCAAAATGGTAGAGTAGAAATGAAACATAGGCATGTGACATAAACAAGTTTAACACTTTTAGCTCAAGCTAAATTACCTTTAAAGTACTGGTGGGAAGCATTTCAAACTGCTACATATCTTATAAATAGGCTGCCAACACCAACACTTCAACAACAATCACCTTATCAAACTCGATACAAAAAGGAATTTGACTATCAGACATTGAAGGTGTTTGGGTGTGCAAACAAACCCCGACTTCTGGAAGGGACGCATTTATTAGATAAAAGGTCGATGCTGGCTCTGCCCGTTGCTGCGATGATTCATGATAACTCGACGGATCGCACGGCCCTCGTGCCGGCGACGCATCATTCAAATTTCTGCCCTATCAACTTTCGATGGTAGGATAGTGGCCTACTATGGTGGTGACGGGAGACGGAGAATTAGGATTCGATTCCGGAGAGGGAGCCTGAGAAATGGCTACCACATCCAAGGAAGGCAGCAGGCGCGCAAATTACCCAATCCTGACACGGGAAGGTAGTGACAATAAATAACAATACTGGGCTCTTAGAGTCTGGTAATTGGAACGAATACAATCTAAATCCCTTAACGAGGATCCATTAGAGGGCAAGTCTGGTGCCAGCAGCCGCGGTAATTCCAGCTCCCATAGCGTATATTTAAGTTGTTGCAGTTAAAAAGCTCGTAGTTGGACTTTGGGTTGGGTCGGCCGGTCCGCCTATGGTGTGCACCGGTTGTCTCGTCCCTTCTGCCGGCGATGCGCTCCTGGCCTTAATTGGCCGGGTCGTGCCTCCGGCGCTGTTACTTTGAAGAAATTAGAGTGCTCAAAGCAAGCCTACGCTCTGGATACATTAGCATGAGATAACATTATAGGATTTCGGTCCTATTACGTTGGCCTTCGGGATCGGAGTAATGATTAACTTGGGTCATCCAAAAGGTATAGGTCGTTTCCGAGTCGAGCTAAGTTTATGGTGTCTCTAAATAATTCGACAACTATTTTAAATCATCGTCCAAATTTATTGGATATCAAAACCCAACACCTGGATTATGAAATAAAACAAAAGATATTGATCTTAAAGTCTAATGTTGAGTTCTTCAATTTCTTGATATAATTGGCCTTCAATTCTTACTAGGATATGATATCCTCTCTCAACCAAGCCCTGGCTGCCCCTAACTCATCATCGCGTGCCACCATCATTGCCGATGGACACCTCCACTAGATTTGATACCATCACCATTTCCACCATATCACCCAAAACTGACTCATACAATACCACCCAGACTCGATGCTACATTCGAACAAGTTCTAGCAATCGCTTATCTCAACACTGTGCATCACCATTGCCACCATGTTGAACCAATACAAACATCCACAGTCGATTCTCATGCCGCCATAACTGCTGAGCTACCACACTTGGCAATCAAGCCATCGAGTCATGAACTTGGCAACATATTTTCTCTTCTTATTTATTTACTTAAGACATATTTTTAATTTTTATATGTTAACACTAATATATTTTTTATATTTTAGTGTAGCAAACTTTAATCCATCCTAATATATTCTCCTAATTCTACCTCTGCTAATTTTATCGTTCTTAATTCAATACGATGTACCAAACACATCATGATTAATTTATTGAAAATAATTTGTTATAATTCTCCGATTTTGTTGCCAGTTAGAAATAGAAAGCATTTGTAATATTCACTATTTCAGAATTCAGTATAATGAAATCTTATGGGTTTTAATTACATACATAACAATTAACAAACACTGGTTTTGTGTTGTCATTCTTGATTCTTTTCCACTTTGGAGAATTAGAATTACCCACGACTTAGTCAACAATTATTAGTCAGCTGTCAATAGTTGGGCGCTTAGTCAAATATCGAAATCGTTTGAAACTTTATGACTAAACCAGTTATTGGCACGATGAGATAAAATAATGGTATTTGAGAATTGACTTCTGACTTGGTCATCCGCACTAAGCCACTAGTTACTAGATCCAATCCAATATAAATAAGTCACAAGAATGAGGAGATTTGGCATTACCAATTATGCATATTCACAATATGGCTCCGCGCTTCTTATTTTGGTGCACTTTGTTTTGCATTGCAGTTGACTCCTTTTCCATTTCCTCTCTTGTTAGTAAAGAGCTCTATGATTCAATATTCCTACACAAGGACGATAATGCCTGCCCGGCCAAGGGCTTCTATACTTATGAGTCTTTCATCAAAGCATCAAAGTGTTTTCCTCGATTTGGAAATACCGGAAGCTTAGCTACGCGTAAGAGAGAAATAGCAGCATTTCTTGCTCAAATCTCCCATGAGACGACCGGAGGTTGGGCAACTGCCCCTGATGGCCCTTTCGCGTGGGGCTTGTGCTTCAAAGAAGAAGTCAGTCCTCAATCTGTTTACTGTGACTCCACCAACAAACAATGGCCTTGCTATCCTGGCAAGTCTTACAAAGGAAGAGGTCCTATTCAATTGTCATGGTAAATATATATTTTACATATATTGTCAATTGATTGTCTTTTACCTCTAGCTGAGACTTCAAAAATAACTAATTAATATAATGTGGGCAGGAATTATAACTATGGTCCGGCAGGAAAAGCCTTGGGATTCGATGGTCTGAAAAATCCGGATGCAGTCTCCAACAATTCCTTAATTGCTTTCAAAACTGCCCTCTGGTTTTGGATGACCGAGGGGAAGCCGAAGCCCTCTTGTCACAGTGTCATGGTCGGAAGATTTGTTCCAACAAAAGAGGATTTGGCAGCCAATCGTACAGCAGGTTTTGGGTTGGTAACCAACATTATAAATGGAGGGCTGGAGTGTGGAATACCCACTGATGGCCGAGTTGCAGATCGTATTGGCTTCTTTCAAAGATATGCCGGCACCTTTCATGTCGACACCGGACCTAACTTGGATTGCCAATACCAAAAACCCTACTAAGTCAGTGCCTTCTTCTGGAATCCACTAGGAATTGTTTGTGCTCTTCTGTTTGTATGTTGTGCATCATTCCGCTAATTAAAAATGCTCATGGTTGTTGTGTAGCAAGCCATTACAAATATATTATCAACATCTCTCGACTTCCTGCACGACATAGCCGGCCGTCTTCTTTCAATCTCTGTCAGCTTATAGTACATCATTGAATTTTCTTTATTCCTTACTGAAGAAGTTTAAGGCGGGACACATCACCATCTCAGCCCATTTCAATCAAATAATACCAGAAGGTCATCACAATACAAATTTCTAATTTCCACAGATATAATAATATTGAGTATACTTAACTAGAAAAGCAAATATACAATGACATTAACCTTCGCATAACTTAGTAGTAATCAATCTAACTTCAATTAAAAGAACTATCAAGTATTTGGCCAAGATTTCAACCACAATTGAGTAACACACCGAATCTTTACAAAGTTGGTTCTAAAAAAATCAAATGTAAAGCCAAGACCTCAACTATGATGGAGTGCACACCTAACCATACTTTGATTCTGAAAAGGTTAAGTAAAAGAGGAAGAATCGCAAAGGGAAATAAACATGTGGCATCAAGGTATGATTAACAAAATTACGAAGGCAAAAACAGACACATTCATCAAAAAGCACAGGTGACGATAAATCACCTCTCTACCCCGGAATAGATATGGCAAGCAAAAGTATTCATCACCCAACAAAGATAAGAGATTGTTTATAGGATACAGCCTTTGAACCCCCCTCCACCCCCACCCCACCCCACCCCAAATCTTGGTATTTTAATTAGAAGAATATTAGTAGTATTGTTACTTTTATAAACAATTTTTTACACAAAATTGATTTTTTATCTTATAAAGTAATTTTCTTGCTTATAAATAATCTTTCAGTTAATGTATTTTTATTTACATGTTACTTTTGAACATAATATATCGGTTGAAAATAATTATTTTATAGAGGATAATATTAGAAAAGATTATGATCAAAATTCATCCATTTGCTGAGTTGAGAAAACACATAAAATTACATTACATAGATTTTGGGTGCTTTTAAATTGGTATCCAAAAAATTTAGCAAGGCATCAATTTTCTCATAAATGGTGCCACCCAAAACCGGTAAAAAAAAAAATGCCTTCCAAGCTTGCTCTTAGATCTTGGGGTCTATTGAAGCGCTCAATTGGCGACACTCCCAATAGAGTAGGGAAAGGAAAGCCAGCCTCGAGTGTTGACGAATGAAAAATGGCCGCTGTTGGAAGTTCATAAACTGGGCAACCTCAATCATGAGAGAAAATGAAGTTGGAACCATTACTATCTAAAAGTTTCATCTCGAATAGAGACCTAAAGACCTTAACTGAAGGCTCAATAATTCGTAAGACAAACTAGGAGGAAATAATCTAAAACACGGAAGGGAATTGGGGGCCATCTGCGTTGTCTCCAGATTAAACTCAATAAGAAGGTTTACAAGAAATGATGAAGAAGGAATTTGAGACTGGATTTGAGGCTATCTTGGTAGATGGCCACCAGTAGGGAGGTGCAAGTGTGGCTCCGAGTTCCTATGCATGGTTGGGGTGTAGACAGAATTTTTGAATTGTGCAGGTTGACTTGATTTCGTTATAATTGTTGGGACAGTCATGAGTCATGTACCGAAGTTCTATCCTCTCTCTCGCCCGAATTTAAGTCATCATTCTACAACTCGAATTTAGGATCCTACAACGCAGTTAAAAAATAAATTTGATTTGGACCATTTTAATATTTTAATTTTGGGTTTGTTAATTATTGTAGTTAAGTCAGTCCATAAACTCATATCTAGAATAGTCCATATTCTAAATTATGGCATGATCTAGAATTGTATGTATTAAAAAGTATTTAGTGGATGTTAGTAGGTAGTTTGAAGATACATTTATTTTGATAATTGAGTGGTACGTAAAAGAGTCTATTAAGCACTATAAATAGAGGTGCCCACTTGTCATTATGTAATAAGCCAATTTAGAGATAATACAATACAAGTTCCTTCTCCAACCTCTCAAAGAATTTCCTAAATACTATCCAAATAAGTCATCTTCCTAACAAATTGGTATCAGAACATGACACGAAGAAACCATTGAGATTTTCATTGACAACAAATGGACAATTGCATTAGCAAAGAACCGCGTGTTCCATGATCCAAAGCATTGATCCAATAAATTACTTCATAAGATAAAGAGGGTTAATTACCTTAGTAGTCACTGAACTTTACTGAAAGTTTCCACTAAGTCACTGAACTTTAACAACTACGTGGTTAGTCACTGAATTTTCGAAAAATCACCACATTGGTCACTGAACTTTGCAAAAGATTTCTATGGGGTCACTGAATTTTGCAAAAAGTTTCCCAGATAGTCACTAGGTTCAGTGACCATTTGTGAAACATTTTGCAAAGTTTAGTAACCAATGAGGTGATTTTTAAAGTTCAGTGACCAATGGGGTAATTTTTCGAAAGTTCAGTGACTAACCACGTAGTTTTTAAAATTCAGTGACCTAGTGGAAACTTTGGCCAAAGTTCAGTGACTATTGGGGTAATTAACCCCAAGAAAGAAGTAGAGCTAAAGTATGTGAAGACTTAGAATTAAGCAACGGATATCTTCACCAAACCATTGAAGCATGAAGTCTTTTTCAAGTTAAGAGATGCACTTGGAAACCGCAAATCAAGTTTAAGGATGCGTGTTGAAAAATAAACTTGATTTGGACCATTTTAATATTTTGATCTTGGGCTTATTAATTATTGTAGTTAAGTGAGTCCATAAGCCCATATCGAGAATATTCCATATTCTACATCATGTCATGATCTAGAATTATCTATTATCTTGTATTTGAAAGTATTTAATAAATGTTAGTATGTAATTTGAAAGTTTTAAATTGATCGAATATTTAGACTCAACGTGTGAAATTATACAATTAAAAACAACAATCACTTTTTAATTATTTCTAGATAATTAATCATTCACGTCAATTTATCCAATGTTGAATTATCACAATTTGTAATATGAAAGCAATAAAAAACGCCAAATTGATCGCGGATAAATTCCAACTGGGTAAAAAATTTGAACACTTTGTCAGCCAATAATCTACTATAAATCGAAGCAAACATACAGTATGGTCTAGATCCGTTTACCCCATAGAACTTCTAACCTTAATTCTTGTGGTCTCCCTTGATCCTACTGGAGGTGTGTTCATTCAGAACAAATCCCGACTCTTGATTTATACCTTAGCCCTCTTGGACTACGTGTTCCTGACGCTAGAGCCCGACTCCTAGTACCTCACCTTAGTCCTCCTAAATTTTTGGTTCTGCAACAACTCACAATCCCTGGTATCGATTTATCTACAGCGGATTAAATGAAGAACTCCTCGTTCTTTGGGTTGGTGTTGATCAAACGATCTTTATGTGTTTTGATTTGTAGTTTAATGTGAAACAATATGGCTTGATCAACAAATCAAAGTTTGAATGGATATCATAATATGGTGGTTGAATCTTTGAATCAATGAATATGTTTTGGATCTTCAAATGAATGATCTCTATATAAAAATATGATTCAACGCACTATTGGACGTCCCATAAGGTGTATATTTATAATGGGTAGTGTTTAGGATGAAAAGGAACTCAAAATTAGCTTAAAAATCGAATCTTACTATTTCTCAGATAACCAAGTCGCTCGAGCGTAATGTCGCGGCAACTGAGCAATTATTAGTATTTTCATCATAACTTTCTCTTTCGATATTCGATTGAGGTGGTTCAAAATGTGTTGCAAATATAACTCAAAGCACTACTATTCTTCTAGAAATAGATTTGTCCAAATTCATGTTTTTTATGTGAAAAATGCATTGCAACTTGTAACTGAGAATCTGGAGCATGATTTGCGCAACACTTCTATACTTCTTTGACTTCTGATTGCATTCTAATGATCATATGTGATCATCTGGGACACCTTGGACTCCTTTAAGACATATACTACCAATCCAACCATTTTGCTATAAGTAGGACTCAATAACTCTTATTTTAACTTTGATTACAACTTGATAAACTCAATACAATTCAATTAGGACATGGTTTTGACTAAACAAATTGCCAATTACAAATTTAGAAATTACCAATTATAATTTGGACTTAACATAGTTGAAAGATACATTTATTTTGGTAGTTGAGTGATATATAAAGAAGTTCATTAAGCAATATAAATATGAATAATGATATCTAGCACCATCCAATCTAGGTGGTGCTATGTGATAAGCTCAATAAAATGTGAAATTAAATCACTCATTTAATTGCACTTCTCATTAATGTCACATTAGCAACACCATTATAACACCAATTGTACTGAATATCATTACTTATAAATAGAGGTGCTCACTTGTAATTTGTAACAATTCAATAAGCCGATTTAGAGATAATACAATACGCATTCATTCTCCAATCTCTTCAACATCTCAAATGAATATTTGAATTTAAGAATTAAATAGTAGAATAGTCAGTAGTGATTGAATTGAACATTGAATTTCAAAATCGTCATTTTCAATCCTCTTAGTTAAAAAAAAAAAAAAAAAATTTAGTCAGTCAATCTAACTTGCCTATTTTGGTCAGTCAAAATCGTCATTTTCAATCATGTTAGCTAAGAACAACTCAAATGAAAATTGATCTTTAGAGCCCGTGTCTAGAACAATTACATTCATGCAGCAATCGACTAAAGAAAATGAAAACAAAGGATGAAAAAATCTAAGTTGGCTGGATGGATTGCAAGAGGATTTTTTGTCAAAAAATTAGAACAATGAAGAAGGAAGGAACGATTTAGATATATACGAATAAAGTTATTTATCTAGAACACTAATCTATATGACATTATTTGACATATTCAATTAAATGTGAAATGATGTGATTCATTCAATTGTATCTTTTATTTAATTATACTTAGTACCACCTAGACAAATATTGTAACATCAGTGGTGTTAAATATCATTATTTTATACTCTTTGGAAGGGGAATATGAAAGGACTGCAGCTTTTGAATTACATAAAGTGTTAATGGTGGAGAGCATGCTGACTTTTGAAGGATTCCATGTGTCATTAACATTTCACTTCTCCAAAAATGAACGCATCATGTTAAGTTGATCCCACTTTTCTATAAAATCTTCTTCTATTATATATCGCGAAGCAAGTTAGCTCCAACTGCCTTCTCCCCTCCCTTGTGTGCTTCACCCTTATGAAATTTTATAAATAGACTAGAAGAATAACTTTATAGTCAACCTTTTTCTAGAAAAAGGTCATAACACAATCTTTTCTCAACCACTTCAAAAATTTAGTGAACAACTGAAAACGTATTCCAAAATATGATAAGCAATCGAAGACGTTTTTCCAAAATATAGAGAGCAATCGAAATATTTTATAAAGTATAGTGAGCAATGAATTTTTTTTTTAGTGGTAGCGGTGACCTAGCGCCACCTGGAACATTCCGTCAACCACATCACCACTTCCAATAGAAGTTATAAATGAAAGTTAAGTCAGTGAGTAACATCAAACGTTTGGATAAGTTTAATGACCAAATCTCGACATTTTAGATTTCAATGAACAATCTAAGACATGAATATAAATTCGGTGATTATTGAGACAATCAACTTGAGTCTAGATGACTTTTTGGTTGGCGCTCATGGGTCCGATTTTTGCTGATAAAAAAATTGATAACACCTATTGATTGACCTGGTTGCATATCGACATGGTTAATGGTGATATCATTTCCAATAAGGATTGGATTTTCTTCTAACAACCATAGTTCTTTAATTGCTAATTGTCGACGAAGAAGTCATTGGTGTTACTAACTCAAGCTTTTCTCTTTATATCGAAGAACTATTGTTAATCATCAATTGATGATATTATTGTCGATGTTCATTTGATTTACATCTATATAATATATTAATTACAATAAATTCATTAAAGATGAAATAAAAACTAACTTATATGTCGATAATAAAAAATAATATATTTGATTTAAGTTTTTAAATAAAATATAAAAATTAATTTTTACGTCCATTTAATTTTTTAATTATTTATTTGGGACTTATTTTTGTGTGTGTGTGTGTGTGTGTATTGAAAATCTGGGACTATAGTAGCAATTAAATTTTTATTTTTCTTCTTTTATTTTTTTATTCAAAGAGGGGGTATATTCGTCATTGTACGAAACTTTATTGAGAAAATTGAAGAAAATGTAGAATTTCATAGAGAAAAGATCATCTAAGATGTTTTGCACTAAAAAAAAAGGATAATGATATATTCTGCAATAGAGACCAAGTTTAATTAATTTTAACATCATTTTTTGTAACACCCAAAACTTTTCAACCATATATTTTATCAACTTTTATTAAAATTTATTAAAAATCTAATTTTAATCTTCATCAAATTGGGGGCTAATATGAGGCAGGCCCCAATTTTGGTATTTAGCCCCTGTTTGATAGTCATTATTTTAAAAAGTGAATTTTTGAAGTAATTTTTTTAAAAAATATGTGATTAAAAGTAAAAAAAAAAAA